>JAPYZA010001403.1:0-21192 GCA_030522685.1 Eupelmus azureus | reverse complement strand
TATTCCCAAAATAATTGGTAACCGTGAATATGATTTTGTACAAAGTTTGACTGTTCACATATCCAAACAAGTAATGTTAATCACCAATTCACAAAATATTCTTTCTTTTTCGCATGTGATCATCATTAGAGAAATAATAAAGCAATTTCCATCAATAATTTTGCTCAGAAATGAAGTTATATCTTCACGTGATGATAAAAACTTGACGGGTATAAAAGAATTATTAGCATTAAAATATCAGCAAGAAGTCTTAAAAGTTATTTTAATGGACTTAAATCAAAGTAAAAATCTTACCCAAGAACTTATAGATAATATTATTTTCTTACGCAATTACACGAGTAAATCACCACGATCAAAATGTATTATTTTACTTGCAAATCCAAAAAATGATACGAACATTTTGCAATTTTTTAAGTTCGCTTGGCGTCATAAATTTCTTCATACTACCGTAATTGAAATTTTTCATTATAAAAGTAATAAAATGATAAATTTATCTTTTGTTGATAGTATAACCATTTTAGTCCATCAATACAACCCATTTACTAATACTTACCTAAAAGTCAATTTTTCAAAAAATATTGATTTATTTTTTAACAATATGGTTGATTTGCATGGCTTCACATTAAATGTGGCCTTGGAAGAGTATTTAACTTTCATAATGGTTAAACAAAATTATACTTCGGACAATCTTTGGGATTTTATGGACGGCTATTATGTCATAGTAGCTAAGACCTTAGCAGCATTTTTAAATTTTACAGTTAACGTTACAAGCGTAGGTTCGAGCAACAAAATTTTTGAAGCATTTAATGTTACTGAAGCCTGGAAATACAAAAGGTCACTTGTTAATAGTATTGATTTTTATGTAAATCTATACTACAGTGTTGGTCCCAATCAAGGACGCGATTATATCACATCAAAATACGGTGTACAGGAAAGTATACTTTTATACCCTTCAACCGACAACCTAGTTGTAAAACAACATGGCTTTTACGAATCAAATAAATTATTTCAATTGATATTCGTATCAAACATAATCATGTTAATGATGCTAACTATAATCACGATTAATCTGCTCAAGTTCGACAATCACATTTGGAAATCCAGCTACATCTTTAGTATTATCTTTGGCGCGTCGGTGGCATCTTTTCCGCGAAAGAATGCCGAAAGAATTTTCTTCTTGAGTCTAATCATTATAAATTACACTGTTTTAGCGAAGCTTCTAGAACAGCTCATACACGCTTGCTTAATTCAAAAAACTTTTTTAAATCTAAAGTCACTGGGCGACTTGGTAGACAATGAAATAATACCCCACATAACAAATTACACAAAAAACATCGGTCTGGCGACTGATAACGTAGCTTTTAAAAAATTAATGGCCAACGCAACGACCTTAAGTTCGTGGGGCGAAGTCGACGAGTGCCTCTTAAATTTGCTACAAACTGATGACAGAGTTAACGGCTGCGACGTCGAGAGAAACATAGGCCGCTTTCTGGCTAATAAATTCGTGAAAGCGAAAAACAATAAGTGGATCGTTACTTTTGTCGAGGAGCCGGTCCACGATTATTGGAGAACAATTTGGCACTCGCGCACGTCGCCGTATGTGAATCGTTTTGATAGAATTTTGATGAGGTTGTTTCAGGGCGGGTTCATGCGATATTGGGAGGATGAAAGTACGAGGGAGTACGCTTTTTTGCACAAGGATATTTTTCGGACTGTGGAATTGACGCTGTCGGAATCGCCAGCAGGTGATAAATCTGATGAAGACGAGACTCAATATTTATCGTATCAACAATTACTTTTTATTTTCACGGTGGGGTTTTTAATTTTTATTTTTACATTTGTTTTAGAAATTTGCGTGGCATGGATAAGTAATTATAAAAACTGTGCAAAAGTTCAAAAATTTGTAATTTAGTCTGTTCCTTCAATTGTTGTAGTCTAAAGTTCATTAAAAAAAAATTACTTATTATATCTATTTTCTTCACTTCGAACATTGAACAATGATGTAGATGTAGTTGATAGAGGTAGATATATGATGTACTTTACGTACAATTCGGCTACAATCACCTCACAATCATAAATCTTCTCAATTGGAAAGTCTGTAACATAATTGAAACGATTACGGACTTTGTCTAGCGCTCGAAATTGCGTATCAAATAGCGAAATTAAAATCACAAAATGTAGATATAGAGAATGAAAAAATAAAACTTTTTTATATAAAGATTTATGAAGTTATCGCTCCTTGTTTAATTTTAATTTTAAAAAATTGACTGGAGAAAATCTTTGGCTCCTAGACGTCCGATAAATTCAATTTTTTAAAATTAAAACTTTTTTATATTGACATTTTTTTAGTTATTTAAAAAAATATATTATTTACCGGTCAATGTTATTCATGCAATAGTTGTACGACGATTTGCAATAAGATGTATATATTCCCGCTTAATTTTCAAACTATACCATGACTTACTTCCGCTGCACCCGACAGCTGACAGCATACGTTAATAAATAACCAACTTCAGTTCATCAACGGATTCAGCAATGCTTTACAATAGTAAGTTGAAAGCAGGTGTACTTATGCATTTACTTTTAAAAACGAAAATCTTATTCCTTTGTAACCTTTGGTTACTTACTTATCTCAAATAATACTAATACTAGTTTGTTTTGTAAGTTTTTCTAACGCCTACATGCTCTGTAAATTTTACTTTTATTTACTTCTCAATAATAAGATATTTATTCATACGTTTTCCAGTACATTAAAAATTTATCGAAAACCAAGATTTATTCAGGAATAGTAGTAACATGGATACATCACTGCAAAAAAAGTGTTGTGGTGTAACAAGCATAGAAACAATAAAACTCAGTTATGACTGGACAATATATAATATTCATTTATCTGGTAAAAAATCAGGAGAATACATTTCTTCACCATTGTTTTCAGCTTCAATTAATGATAAATATCAATGGGTTTTGAGTCTGTATCCTAAAGGGCAAACAAAAGCGGATGTAAATCATTTATCTTTATTCCTGGATATCAAGGGTCAGAATCCAAACATTGAAGTGGAATTTGAGTTTTGTGTTATAAATAGTGAAGGAAGAGAAATAAAATATAAGAAACTTATTTATCATTATCAAAAAGAAGAAGGTTATGGTTTTGCAGACTTTTTAAAACAAGATGAAATACCATCTAACAATAAGCTTATTATACGATGTAATTTAACAGCAGGCATCAGAATTAAAAATTCTATAATTGAAAACCCAGTAATATTTGATACATTGAAATATCAGTCGAACATTCATGATGAGCTTGAACAGTTCTTTCAAAAGAATGAATTTACAGATATTAAACTGGTTGCAAGTGGAAAAGAATTTCATGCACATAAAGCAATACTTGCAGCAAGAAGTCCAGTTTTTTTTACAATGCTAAATAGTGATATGAAAGAAAAGACAGAAAACAAAATAGATTTCCTTGATTTTGATAGTAATGTATTAAATGAAATGTTAAGTTATATTTATGCTGGAAAAGTTACAAATATTGATAAATATTTAAATGAGTTACTATTTATATCGGACAAATATGCTTTAGAAGGATTAAAAGCTATGTGTGAAAATCATCTTTACAACAAGATATCTGATATTAACGCTGTTAAGACTCTTGCTTTGGCTGACAAATACAATTGCAATAAGTTAAAAAACCAAGTTATTAATTTTATTGTTATTAATAGAAAGGATATAACAGATTCTTCTGAATTTAAGATGTTAAAAAATTCTCATCCAAATTTAATGTGTGATGTGTTATTAGCAATTACATCAAACTTTACTTAAACTAATATGTGAAACTTTTTTCTGTAAAAAGTTAAATAAAAGTATAACTTTTTTATATGTATTATTTTGTATATTATTTTAATATAATTTACAAATAATGTTGACTCTTGAGCATCAAAAAAATTTTTAGTAACTAAAAAGTAAAAAAATAATTGACCATTTGTAAAATAAATATTCTTAATCTTTTAAATATCAAAACTAAACTTTTTTAAATATATATTTATAATAAATGTTTTAGAATATTCTGTGTTTATTTAAAATTTTAAATTGTTTGGTTTGGATTAAAATGTTATTAGATTAATATATAATGAGTTTTCATTCTCACTATTTTTTCTGACTATTATTTCAGTAAAATGTTGACTTATAGATATATAGAAAATAAAACATTTGAAATATTATTTCAACTATATCATCAACTTGATATTTTGATGTAGATTGCATTTTATTAAAGAACTATTAAAATGTATAGCTGACTATATGTAGTATCATAGTTGTTAGACCGTTTTCTGAACTTGTAGAAAATTATATTGATGCAAAATTAGAAATAATATATGATTACTTTGATTATTTTTTATTCAGTTTTAAAAAAAACAAAAATAAAAAAATTTTACTTTAAATTTTGTCTTTTTAAGTTTACATATATATAAACACATTAAAAAATGACTTTTATTGAAGCAGCATAGGTACCGCGATGGAATTTCAATTATTTGATAATAATTTATACAAACACAAATTTTACGATTTATGAAAATGTTTGGAATAGATAACTCAATGGTGCAAGTACTACTAATTAGTCACATTTTGTAAAGTGAAAAGGATTTATTTATATAGAACGAATGAAAACGATGAAAACCACATGCATAATGATAAAACAATGCAATAAATGTGACACTAGTATTACAAAAGCAAAATCTGAACAGATTCTAAAACCTATGTACAATTTTTTATGCTATTCTTCATCATGACTTCAATTCGGCCTCTCAAACCTTCAAATAGATAAAAATTCACATCTTTCATCCTTTTTTTCTCCACCATCTATTTCACCTAATTCTGTAATATAATCTGACGCCAGTTTGGCTAGCACACTACTATGGTAAAGCTCTCCTAAACGAAGATAATCGACGGCACAATCGGCGGAAATTCTATTACAGAGGTTCTGTACGCACAAATCTTTCAGGTCATTTACTTTGTACTCGTGAGCCGCTACCAGCAAATCTTTATCAATCTCCTCCGTGTCTTCTACCCATCCGCAGTACATAAATCTGAGCATCTCTCGCAAAACTTCGAAGGTGGCGTTTTCTACATTAACGACGCTTTGACTCTCATTCGAAAGCTGAGCAAACATCTTGGCAAAAACTGGGCTTTTTCTCGACAGTATCAGCTTGTGCGCGTAGATCTCGCTGCCCTCCGCAACAAGTTTCACATCGCTGAACTCCTTGCTGTTGAAAAACGGGCCCAAATCTAGTGGGAAGGCTAAGTCTTGTCGCGAATATGCTTCGTTCATCACAAAGTTAAATTCGCACATTATTATAAGATTGTTGCCTCTTAAAATGGCATCTAGATTTTCTTTTATCGCATTTATTTGTACGAATTCCAGATCATCCCTAAAACAGGTTTCTTCGCTTTTTTTGCCCGAGTAGAATGACGAAGAGATCGCGTGAAAAATGTTGTTTTTATTGTTAATTATAGAAAACTTACACCCTCCTTGAGGGTAGGGTAAGTTGACCAAGGTTATAGACAAGTATAAAAACTGTTCTTTTTCAATTATATGTGCTTGGCATTGAAATTCATTGTCACGCAGATCCCACTTTAACGCAGGTTTGAACACCAAACCTGTGCTTTCGTCTCGCTTCCAATAATCTTCAGTGACATAATAACGAAAATCGGGCACTTTCCACTCGTAAACTAGCTTCATAAAAACTTTATTACCAGAAGCATCAAAATTTTTTGCAGGCCCCCAGATAGACATGATTAGCTGTTGTCTAAATTTGAAACTGAAGACTGGCTTTTTCGAGCTACACTTATACTTCTCGGACTTTTCTGTATAGAACTGGCTAATGGCTGAAGCTCGGAAAATCGTGAGACGTGAAGGTTATAAGTTGAATTCTGTTGCGCGAATGTTTTAAAATTATCCCTATACTATGTTTTAGTTTTTTTTTCTATTACATATTTATATAGTAAAAAGTGAGAAGTGACTTGATTGTTTTCAAAATTTACATGTGGGATGCACATACATTATTTATTACATATGAATCTCTAAAATCTCGCTCTAAAATTTTGGTAGCTGTAATTGGTACTGAAATTCGAACAGAAATCAGTGTCAAAATAGACTTCAAATCGTTTAATTTTATATGTTTAATATATAAAAAATGCATTGTAACTCATTTTGCACGTAAATATAATTATGTACTTATAGTAAAATGCGAAGATTGCAAAATTGTTATTTATTGTTGAAATAAAATTTATTTAGGAATTAAATCTATTTAACTAAATTACAGAACGAATTTGCTGTTTCTTTGTAATACTGAAATATTAAATAAAATTAAGTAATAGTTTGCATACATTTTTATTATTTTAGTTCTATTTGTTCAGTTTTGCAGCATAATTTTTCGGTGTGAATTTTTAGGCCAGATCTGTATAACGCTCATTACAGTATCGACTGTCGAATCATTGTCGTGTTTTTTAACAGATTTCGGTACCGGTTCAAAGACAATTTTCTTGACATCGATTTTGGCATAGATTAAGTATTGTCTCTTTTTCCAATGAAAAATACTAATAATGCGGATAATAAATGTTTTTACAAAAAAGTGGAATTATTATTTTTACGTCTACCCGAACGAAATTTGAATTTATAGGTCAATAAAAAATTTTTTCGGTGGCCTTGGGTATTATTGAAAGACGCCGATTTTCCACAAAAAAGTTTAACAAGCAAAAATCTTCATACTTTAAGGCCTGTTTTCTATTATAAATTTGAATCTCTTAGTCAGCTGACCGAAAAATGGCGGCATTGGTGGATAGCCTGCATTTCGGCCCAATTGCCCGGTACAGCGCAGTATTTATTGTCTTGCTCAATTTTGTTTTTACAAACTTTGCAGGCTAGTAAGTATTCTGCTTAAAGTAATTACTTTAAAGTTCTTGATTTATAATAATTATTATTTTACATCCATTAATTATAGACATTAAATAAAAGTATGTTTTAAAAGTTCAGCTTAAAGTCAATAAGCTTATTTTTTTTTTAAGAAAATTACTTTTTTTTTCTTGTTTATTTAATATCTAGATAGTAATAAATAAATAAATAATTTCATTATAATTCATCTCAGAATTATGATATCAATTCATTATATTTTCAGCATTTACCAGAGCACTGAAGATTGTCAAGAAACTAGATTGATTAAATATAATCCATTTGTTAATCGAAAATTAATTTTCTAAAAATTATTCTGAAAAAGTAAAAGTACCATGGATGTATCTCAAGAAAACTATTCTGGTGTGACAAGAATAGAAAAATTAATGCTTAAATATGATTGGACAATATACAATGTTGGTTTATCTGCTAAAAAAACTGGTGAATTCATTGATTCACCAAAGTTTTCATCATCAACAAATGATAAGAATCAATGGTATTTAAGATTATATCCTAAAGGGGACAGCAAAGATTCTGAAAACTATTTATCTCTGTTTCTTTGTCTCAAGACCAAAGATCCAAACATTGAAGTACAGTTTGATATTTGCATTTTGAATGATAAAGGAGAAGAATTAAATAAGTTATATACTAAGTATCATTATCGTAAAGAATCAAGTTGGGGATTCCCTCGATTTTTAAAACAGAATAGTGATCTTGAAAAAATGTTGTCTAATAATAAGCTTATTATAAGATGCAAATTGACAGCAGGCATAAAAATTGGAAATTATCTTGTTGAAAATGCAATTGAATTTAATGAATTAAAATATCAGTCAAAAATTCATGATGAACTTGAGGTACTATTACAAAATAAGGATTTCACAGATGTTACATTGACCGCAAGTGGAAGAGAATTTCATGCACATAAAGCAATTCTTGCTGCGAGAAGTCCAGTGTTTTTAGCTATGTTCAAAAATGACATGAAAGAAAAAAAAGAAAGCAAAATAGAATTTGCTGATTTTGATTGTAATGTATTAGATGACATGTTACGATATATTTATACAGGAAAAGTTGTTAATATTGAGAAATATTCAAAGGATTTGTTATTTATAGCAGAAAAATATGCCCTTGATGGTTTAAAAATTATGTGTCAAAAATTTATTTATAAGACAATATCTACAAGTAATGTTGTTGAAATTCTTATTCTTGCTGAGCGATACAATTGCGAAAAGCTAAAAACCCAAGCTATTAATTTTATCATTGCACATGGAAATCATATAATTAAATCATCTGAATTTAAAATGTTAAAAAATTCACATCCAAAATTAATGTTTGATTTTTGTTCTGCAGTAGCATTGAAAAATGCTTAATATAATAACAGTTTTATAAATCTATGATTATTAAGTATACTCTTGTAAAATGATTCATGAAAATAAAACTATTAATTTAAATCTTTGACTTCTAAATAAAAAAAATTAATATATTTTACACGACTCTATGATACATTGTAATTTATTTCTAAAGCTTTTTTTTTAACCAGAGACTGTTTTAGTTAGTAAGTAAATAAATAAATTGAATTTTAAATATGTATATACCTTCCATGTAAACAATTATTTTAATTATTGTATGAATTAGAAAGTTATTTTTAATTTATATACCCAAAAATATTATAAAAAATTATTTATTTGTGATAAAAAATGCTTATGAAACAATTAATTACTAACAAACAAATTTAAAAAATGCATACTCAAAAAAATCCTATTTTTAGATTTTATAAATCATAGTTATTTGTAAAATAATTTAGTTCATTATTATAAAGTATCATTATAAAGTATTCATTATCATAAAAGTTTAATTTATAAATTTTTATACTTTATATTATTTTGAATTTTTATAAACTTTTATGATTTATATCTTATTTATTTTTTATTTATTATTTATTTTTTATATTTCATGAAATTAAAAAAAAAGTTAAAATTTAGCAGTTTAGAGTGAATTCTATTAAGTGCTATATTTGAATGATAAGTAAGTATACTGCCCGAAGGAAATATGTTTTAGGACATTTTCGAAATTTACCAAAAGAAAGATTGGCTAAAACATCGGAATAGTCCAATGAGGTTACGTGATTTCAAAACGTTCTAAAACATATTTTCTTTGGAAGAAAAAAGTATAATTTTTTTAGCATGTAGACAGTACATTGAATATATTTATGTAATTTAAATGTATTTTCTAACTAAGAAACTGAAAACATCGTAACATAATATGTCTACTAAACTCAAGGCATCTTATAATTTGTTTACAAAAAAAGACGCCTAAAATAGCTAGATGCAACGGCAACAGATTAGATAGGTTGTATAGGTATACATACATATACATACGCTTGCTTTAGGTTGGCAACAAAAATCTCCAGATCTAATCCATATAGTCTATGTAATCTGTATAGTCGTATAGATATGCGCATGTAAAGAGGTAAACAAGTTCAATTGTTCAATATCAGTTGACGACTATTTTCTCTATTGGCAATTCATAATATTATAAGACATTAAAGCTCACTTTACAACCCTGTGCCTATTATTTCGTTTTCTTCGATTGAATTGTTTTACATCTATTCTTGTGAGTTTATGATCTTTTGAATTAAAATTCATAACAATAAAATTCATTCACAAATAATTTAATTTTCTCATAATTTTTTAATAATTTTTTAGAGGCCTGGAATTATTTATTTAAGAAGGTGATTGAAGTAATAAATGCCTAATAGAAATGCCTAAATTCAAGAAAAATAAACGCAGTATAGATAAATATTCTGAAAAATATTTTGGCATTACAAAAATAAATGGTCTAAGATTATGCTATGATTGGACAATATATAATTTCAGTGGGTATACACCAGGGAGAATGATATCTTCTCCGAGCTTTTCTTCTCCAGACAATGATACTATAAAATGGCATCTAACTGTGTATCCTAAAGGTGAAACTGAAAGATCCAAAGATTATGTATCTGTATATCTTGATTTAGAAAATGATGGAGTAAACATATATGTTAACATATGTTTGTGTATTCTTAATAATAAAGAACAAGAGTTGTATAAAAGTAAAGCAAATATTCAGTATGCAAAAGGTAGAAGTTATGGATTTTCGAAGTACATAGCATCACAAGACTTGTTTAAAAATGAAGCAAATAATTTATTAGCTGATGATAACCTCACTATAAGATGTTACCTTAAAGCAGGTATAGAGATTGACAATGATAAATCTATGAATCAAAGCATTTGTAATGATCTTAAAATGCTTTTTGATAATAAAGAGTTGACAGATATTACATTAATAGCTAATGGCAAAACATTGTATGCACATAGAGCAATTCTTGCAGCTAGAAGTCCAGTTTTTTTGGCTATGTTGAAACATGATATGAAAGAAAAAATAGAAAATCAAATAGAAATTGTAGATTTTGATTGGGAAGTATTAAATGAAATGTTGCAATATATTTACACCGGAAAAATACAAAATATTAAAAAATATGCATTTGATTTATTTAAAATTGCAAACAAATATGAACTCAGAGAATTAAAAGTCAAATGTGAAAAATATTTTTGCGATTGCTTATCTATTGTTAATGTTATTCAAATTTTTGAGCTTGCTGATTGTTATAATTGTCCTAAGCTAAAAGATCAAGCAATTAATTTTGTTGTTATCAATAAAAAAAAAGTAATCGAATCTTCAGGGTTTAAATTATTACAAACTTCTGAACCACTTTTGGCAAATGATTTGTTAGTCAAGGTTCTACAAAAGCTTTAAATATGGTAACTACATAATTTATAATTATAATAATAATTACTAGTTAAGAATACATAACATTAATTTTTAATTAATTTTGATTATTAATTTTGAAACTGATTCTTGCAGATAAAAGTTTAATTTTTTCGACTGTGCTCAAAACTAATACGAAAGATATGAAGATTTTTATTGGAAAAAATTATATGAAATATTGCAAGATAAATCTGACAAATTCCTTTGTAATTGCAGAACTATTACTAATGAGATTAATATTTTTGAACTTACTGATTACTATAATTGCCTTAAGCTAAAAGATCAAGTGAATATTTCATTTTATTAATAAAAAGGAAGTAATTGAATCTTTAGAATTAAAAACAGTTAAAAATTTTAATCCAAGTTTTAGGAATGATTTGTTAGTCATGATTATACAAAAGGATTAAAAATAGTAACTACATAATTCATAATTATTCTTGTTAAAATGTTATTACTGAAATGTAACTTGAAAATATTTACAAAACGTAAAATAAAAAAGGTATTTCAAATAAATATAATTTTTAATATTATTTTTATTTAAATTTGTGTCCAATGTGGTGAGCGAAATTTAATTTTCGGAGCATGTTTTGCGCGATCAAAATAACATACTGTCTCATTAGTGATCACGCAAAATACTGAATTTCCTAACTGAATAAAGGAATGTACTTTTTGTTCACTATTGAGGAACTGTGGTATTTTGCTCGCACAAAACAGGCTCCGAATGTCAAATTTCTCTCACTTATCAGTAAATAGTATAGGATGGTAGAGTATTGGCGAGTCTACAGAACATGCAAATTGCCATCTGAACCGAAAGCGAGGATAGAAAACACATGCTAGAGGATTGCTATTTTACCTGCCGTGGAGCGTGTACTATGTTTCACCACATACCGAACCATTTCATCGGACCGAAAATACCACTTTCGTGTTTTTGCACCGGGAGCAAAAGTAGCACTATCAGCCAGGATATAGTGAAAAATAGTATACGCCACTCGTGAGCTTAGGCATTCCCACACGAAACGATTTTGTCACGTGAGCGAAGCGAATACATTGCTTACTAGTTGCGTAGTGTACTATTTACAAACACTTAATTAAGTAATCATAAATAAGATATTTTAAAATGTGTATAAACATTACATTGGGGTTTTAATAAAAACTTGCATGTTCTGATTAAAATTTAAATGTATTTTAAACAAGAGTATAATATTAATTTATTGTTTTGAAAATAATGATCTATATTTTTATAAAGAAAGTTTAAAAGCATTTATTTGTATTTAGTTAATGTTAAAATGTACAAGATAATTTTTTGATTACCATGTGTGGTTAGTGATTTATAAAAATAATATCTTTTAGAAACTTCAAAAATTATTTTTTAAATTTATAGATAAAAGATGAATCATATTTTTTGTTCTCAAGCAAACATAAAAAGTTTGTATAAAAATAAATCTAAAAGCATAATAATCACATTTCTCTTACATGAAGATAAAAGTTACTACATGAACATCTAAAAAAATTTATAAAAAAATATAAAAATGAGATAGGTTTTATATAGGTTTCAAAGTTTTTCATAACACTTTAAGGATTATGCAGAAATCATCCTAATAGTTTTTTTAACTTTGTTTTCGTGTTGTATATAGGGTCATTAAAATAAAAGGAATTACCATATTTATTATTAATAAACAAAAATATTATTGTAAGTTAAAAATATATAATTTTAATGATATTAAAGATATTCGATTGAATCGAAAAATTATAAAAAATGTATAAAATTTTGTAAAATGTGGCTAAATTTTGTGACTTTTTATAGTTTTTCATAATTTTTCTTATTTTTTACATTACTTTACTACATTTTTTACAGATTGGTATAATTTTGCGTAGTTTCCACACAGTTTCTTTATACCTATTCATTAAATTTATTTAAGTTTGTACCTGTTAAACATCACAAAATCGTTACAAAAAATGTCTACATCAATAAATCTTAATTTCGAAAACCACTTTTCAACATACATGAATTATTACACTAATTAAACACAATACCATATAACAACTTTTTGAAACAATAAAAATTTTTAACAAATATTTTCAAACATTATACTTAATAAATAAATCGATAACAAAAATCAACAATCAAAAACATCTTGCACGGTAACCAGTGCTCTAAATATTCTGGGCGAGCACAAGATACAGACAGCTTCAGCCATATAAGGTCCGCTATCTTGAACTCTCGGAATGCCTGGAAGCCTTGCGACCTGACGACTATACCTTAGCGTAGAGGTCGAGGTAGAGGCTTTTATATAATCTATAATAAACAAATTCGTATGTACATTGGCATAACAAAAAACAACGATCAACAACACTGGAATTCACCGCATCCAGCAGTTTACATATTTTGGGCGAGTGCAAGCGCGCAAAAAGCTTCGGCCATAAGGTCCGTCCTCTTGGAATCCTTAAGCGCCTGAAAGCCCGGCGTCCTGACGACAATTTTGGCGTAGAGGCTGATGATATTGAGGGCGTGCTTCTTTAGTTGAACGAGATTATATTGATCCGCGAGCATTAAAATGCCGAAAACATTTTCAAGGTTTACGGTTTTGAAGAGAATCTGTTCACATAGCGCTTTTAGGCTGTCGAGGCCGAAGTTGACGGCTGCTTCCAGGAGGCTTGGCACCAGAGTCTGTTGATTGAATTATAAGTAGTTGTTAGTTAAATTTTATCACTTTAATTTTATCATTTTAATTTTATGAAATAATATAGTTGATCAATCTTTTTTGATTCAAAATTAATTTTATTGTTAGTTAAGCAAAACTACGAAGAATGTAAACTACTGTTCCAAAATGTGTGAAATGTTTGAATTTTCTATAATATGGCACAGTTTGTCGCAATTTCGTGTAAAGACACTTTTTGTATATTTTCCCTATTTAAAATTATAATTAGTTTAATTACTCTTTTACACAATAAAACAGCATTATTCATGTAACAATCAACATAATACGTAAAAATTACATATAACTTCACCGGAATTCCACCAGTACTCTAACCAGATATACTCCCACAACGACGAAATCATAACGCACGGCTAAATTTTCAAGTCCATCTTTAAAAACACTCACCAAATCATCGATCTTGCCTGTGTACACAAAACGCAGCATCTCTTTCAGCACCTTAGGCTGGAGCTCGTCGAGCTCGAGTCGGCCGCTCTGGCTCTCCTTAGTCTGGCGCATAAACAGAGCCGAGAAAACCACACTGCGCGCTGCTAAAATCTGACGATGCGCCCGGAATTCCACGCCGTGTGACGAAAGAGTTACGTCGCTGAACTTGTTGTCCAGCAGCTGCTTCAGATTTTCTGTGTTGCTGCTGCTGCTAGTGACCTGCTGGTGTGAGTTTAGATTTTAGAGAGTGTTTGAAGGGGTTTTTTGGGGTTGAGGAGTTTTGTGGGGTTTGGTCGGATTAATTTGGATTTGTAGGTTTTTGAAATGTTTATTATGAGGATAGGTGGCAATTGGAATCTATGACAAAAATGAATTTAATGGATTTAAATACTGAAATCCAAAAAAAAAGATTAATTTTCAATAGATACTAATCGGACTTTATCAGTATTCATCTCCAATTTTTTAAGCTCCATTCTCATTCGCAATTAATCCAAGTAAACGATTTTTATAATTGTTTATACCGTTTAATGATTTAAACCGATTAATGATTTATCAATACATTTTTACAATGTTTTGAAAGATTGATTTGAAAATATTTTAATAAATTTTTGGGTCTTTTAAAACCCAAACCCCGAAGTAGATAAACCCGAGCTTGGTAAGACTCGCGTAACTCAACAATCCTCCAATCACTACTTTAAAAAATTAAAACCAGGCTTCGCACTTCTTAGCAAATAAATAACAGAAAGTCCGGCATTCCGCATTCACCCACCCCTCAAAAACGTCAACCCAACCCCGATCAAAAGCAAACACCTTCCCACAAACTCTCAAACCACTCGCAAAATCCAACCTTATCAGCATCCTCGCTCGCCCCGCGCTCTCCACCGTCCTTCTTCAAAAAGTCCTTAATAAACTTCTCCACCTGGTCCTCCAGCCTCCTCTCGGGCGCCAGGCTCACCGCGCAGTAGACCACGAGGCTGTCGTCTGCTAGCATTTCGTCTGCTCGGCCTTCGAGGAGGCTGCGGGGCGCGAAGCCGGGGAAACCGTAGCCCTGGCCCCGTTTGAACTCGTGCACGGCTCGACAGCTGAGCAGCTCCTCGCGGCGTCGATTGAGCAGGCTGCAGCGGAGACGGGCGCGGATCTCGCTGCGCTCGCGGGAGTCCAGGTACAGGAAGACGGAGACGTGGTCGGCTTTGCTGCTGTCGTGGCCGCTCGGGTACAGGACCAGACGGCCTGTGGAGAATTATGATGTTTTGATATTGGTGTGTTTGTAGGTGGGAGGGTTGGTTGGTTTGAGAATGTGTTTGGTTGTGGTGAGGGCTTTGGGGATTTTGTAAATTTTTGGAGATGGTATGGAGGGTTTGGTTTTTTGTATTGATATTGAATGTTTTTTAGGATTGATTAATTTTAGTAGTCATGGGATTTCGAATTTTTATTTAAGATTTGATTTGGCTGAGTTTATTTATTGACGTGGTCAAGGAATTTCAAGCAATATTTTTTCATTTAAATTATTAAATAATTTAAATAATAAATAATTAATCTTTCAAAATAAGATTTTTTTTAAAAACTTTGCACTTATAATGAATGTTTTTATTTCGCTTGACCTTTTGCATACAGCTGAGTGTGTAATAGATCTAAGTACGTACATACGTATATACTGTCGATAACTATATATAATTGTTTTGATTCCTTCATATTCAAGATGATGTATCTATAATAGTAGTCGAGCTCTAATACCTTACAAAATAAAATATTGAAATGCCTTTAGCGTTTTTATCTAAAAATTAAAATATGGGCTGTAATAATAATTAATTTTTATTAATTTTCAGTTAAAACACTTATCGAATAATTTAAATTAAAATATTATATTTATTTTCTCAATTAAAATATGGAAAATAAAATAACATTAAACACAGATAGCTACTTCACTAACGCAGCCTCCCAAAATCAACTGGAAAAACTTAAAAAACCAAGCACTTATACCTACAACTCGCATAGGTAAGACACAACAGTGCTCCAAAAGGTCAACTCAGGTAAGCAGTACCGGTCCGCTATTATGCACACACTTACCCTGTAGATCTCCGGTTCCCCCGATGAAAAAAGTCGGCGAGACTAACGCATCGCCGGGCTTGCTGTTTTTCAGAAAGTCATTAAAACCGCCGATCGTCCAGGCGTGCTCTGCTTTTGCGGGCTTTACGCTCCCAGTTACACATCCGCTGCACTGCGACATCTCCATTATTTCGATGAATATATATTTGGTATATTTTTTAAACTTTCGCGATTGTTCGTTCGCGAAAGAATCGTTAGTTTTACCGTGCTGCGATTTCACCGCCGTCCAGCTACGACTGATGTGTATATAGATGCGGTCCCAAGAGCTGTTGATTCAGAGGAGGGGGAATTATGCTAGGTGAACGGTTCCCGCGGATTTCCGTTTGAATCTGCTGCCAACGCACTTGCGGGGGGAAAAATATATAGGCGCGAAAGCTGGATGGATTCAAATTTGCGCGCGTGATTTGAAAATGGATGGTCTTTTGCTCTTTAGAGGAGTGATGATAAATAATAAGTATATTTTTCCCATTTTAAAATATATTTACTAGTATTTAAACACTTAAGGATATCATGAATGATTTTTCAAAAGTATTGTCAATTACTAGACATAATTATACAGAATGATGGATGAGAATTTTACGGGCTATACGAATTTACTATTTTGCGCAAACTATTTTACTTTCCAATAGGTCTCTTCAATAAATCAAGTTGAGTCACCTATTAGTTAAAGAATATGAACGTATGCCTATACTCAGGCGCCCACACGTAGGTATGTACTTCCCTCATTTTTTAACAAGTCTATCCTCACATCTTTAATGTGATTGGTGGAATTTGAATTTCGCGGTAAATTAAGTGTGGTACGAGGAGCTGCTGTATGATTTGCCAAACATAACTATAATGCGTACGGAATCTGAAAGAGATTTCAGTTGATTATTACTTATCACATGACGATAAAGATATTAAAAAAAATAATACCATAAATTGTTTTCAATACTTTTTCTCTTTAATATTATAAAAGAAGATAGCAATGGTATACAATTGTACCTCATCTAACAATATGTTAAAATCACAAAATTCATTGGCGAGTTTTGTTTGTTCAAAACTCATTATTTGTAAATAATAAAGAATCGACAGAGATCCAATTATCGCAAGAGTAGAAAACCAAGGCACTCAAGAACTCAAAAATTTCAAGAGTTTTACAAAAGTGCCGTGATAGAAAATGCAAGTATAAACATTACACGCCGTTGTGTTAACGAAATTAATCCCATGGAAAACTGTATTATATGTATAGAACGCCATTATCTTATTTTCTCTCTTTACAACGTTATTTATGCTTTTTTTTTACTTTTTCATGATGACTATATTCATCAATGTTTGAACTGTTTTTCATTAAACTTCTTCAAGTTCTAATTTCAGTTCACATTAATTTCTTTTTTTATTTTAGCGTATCTAGCTTACTATTAAGTGGTTCTCTATGCAGTTTTCAAATATCAGCGTTTAGTATAAATAATTTTTTAGCATAAACGTTCGAATTTAAGTATCCTTAAATTATTTGCAGCGGTACGTCATTTATAAAAAAATTATCTTAACAATATATAAAATTTATAAATATATTGTTAATGTTCTAATTTTTTAAGTTTTCCGCGATATTTTTCAGCATGAAATATCATTGAAAACTCAGGTTTGAACGAAGTTTGTAAATTTTAAAAGTAATTCGTAAACTACGAAATTCCAAAATTTATAAAAAATTGAACATCCGAAATTGTCGGAATATAGCACAGAAAATGTTTATGTTCATTAAATTTCTTTACGTTAATCGAAATTATTTATTTTTCTTTAACTAATTTATTTGGTCTAATTCATTTATTATTTCAATAATATACAATTTTGCCAAAAACTTTTCAGTAATATCGTTTTTAAATTTTTTATAAAATTGTTTTTCATACTCGAAAATATACAATTCTAATCATAAAAGAATAAAAAACTTATCCTAGCTTTTAACGTATAAATTGAGTGTAAAAAATCAATTTCTTGTAAAAAGAAAAACGAATGAATATTTCATTCATTTTTCACTTTCCTCATCGCAAAAAAATCTGCACGGAGAACTTCATCATTCAAGAGCACAGATGCGCTAAAACATAGCTCGAAGGCGTCGATTCGTATGTCAAAAGGAACGGCGACGCTTCAGCACCCTAAAGATGACGAGCTGTTCCTACTGACATTAGCTAGTCCTGGACAGACGTGGCTTCGGTCGACTCTTCAGTTATCATGGCTGTGGCTGGCTCGTCAAGCGGCAATTCAAAGATCCGTGGTCCGTAAAGCAGGACGTAGGCGCAATGCCAGTCGCCACCACCGCTGAGCTTTAGTACCTCTTCGCTTGTCACCATGCTGATGTTTTCGTCGTCGCATTTGAGCCAGGTGTCACCCTTCTGGCGCACCCAGGCAACGTAGTGGCCGCTGCTGCTCGTCCGACCCTGATGAGTGAGCACCGCTTGCAGCTCGTAGTAGCCGCTGTTGTTGGAGCCGAGATCTAAAATTTTAATTTTAGTTTTAAGATGATTGGTTTAATATAGTTCACTAGCCTACACTTTTATATCACGATAAAACTTTATTTAATGAAATTTAC
This sequence comes from Eupelmus azureus, assembly GCA_030522685.1. Classification (NCBI taxonomy): domain Eukaryota; kingdom Metazoa; phylum Arthropoda; class Insecta; order Hymenoptera; family Eupelmidae; genus Eupelmus; species Eupelmus azureus. The sequence continues at coordinate 2,630 of JAPYZA010001403.1, read as the reverse complement.
TTTAATAATATTAATTTAAAATTATTTTTTTCATTAAAGATTAGAATTTTAGTCATTAGTGAAAAAAAAAGTTTTTACTCTTCTTTTATGAAAAAATTGAAATGACTTCACTGACATAATTTTGACATTTTATAATTTAGCATATATTAAAGAAATATGTCTCAGAAGAATGATTTCTATGCAAATCTTTTTGTTATTGAACATAAAGACAGACATTTTTATTACTTAGCACAAATCTAAAAATAAAAGTATCTAATTTTAAAACACTACTAGCTTCATTGTTTGATTTAAAGTCATTATGCTTTTATTTGTTTTTAAGTAAAAATAAACTGAAGGCCTTTGTCAGTAGGATTTTAAAGTCTTAAATAAGAATGAATTTTGACTTACCATCAGGAAACCAAAATGGTTCTTGTTTGGTTTCTTTTTTTTCAGCTTCCTTTTTGTCTGTCTTTTTTTCTTTTATATTACGACTTTCTTCTAATTGAGCTTCCTCAAGTTTTTGGAATTTTTCTCGCATAGGCGTTAATTTAGTCTGTAACTCTCTTGTGCACAAATCAAATGCATCAAAACTTAACGGAAATTTTACATCTTTTAAAATTTTTGCATTGATAGCTTCTTTTTCCTTAAAGTAAAACCGGACAAACTGAATTGTTAAATATGCCGGTAATCTGCTGATTTTTGACTGAAAAGATACAAACAAAAAAAAATAAGAATCTCGCTGTTTTAAATTTTTAGACCTTGATTATTTCATTTTTATAACTATTACTAATTAATTTTTATATAAATGCATAACAAAAATTCACATTATTAAATTAATTTATACCGTTTTTTTATAAACAGCATCCCTTCCAAGCGACGGTGACATTTTTGTGATTTGTTCTTCCATCTTACTTTTCAGTCCATTAAACATGTATTTGACCTCTTGTGAAATAAAACAACTGAGTTGCAAAAATTCTTCTTTTCCTTTAGTTGGTGGCTCATCTTCTGACTCAATACATTTCAGTTCTGTGTCAAAAGCTCCACCAAAATATTGTTCAATTAAAGATCTAGGCTTATAAGAGGCAGTGTCTCCAGTAGGAATGAGATTTTCCTACAAAAAAAAAAAAAATTGAATATACTTTATATCCATGTTGAAAAAATAGTGAGAATTTAGAATTATTAGTATATATATTGTTTATTTCCTTACCTTTGCAGGTAGTTTCTGTTGCAACATTCTAACAAGTTCTGTCCAGCACTCATTAGCATCTTGTTGCTGAAAGCCACCCATTCTTGATTTCTCCGCAAATCTTGGAAAAGCAAAATGCATCATTTGAACTAAGACAACTGGTGGCAAGGAAGAACCTTTGTCCATTCCTTCGTACAGATCTCTTAATGCAGCTGTTATGCTTTGTGAAGCTACAAATTGCATACTACCACCAGGTGTAGTAAGACCTCCAGAGAAGTTTTTGAGGGCATCTCGTAATTCAGGTACTGTTTTTAAACACTGAACTGTGGCATTTAAATAACACGTATTGCCAAGATTAGTCAGACCAGCTGGCAAGTCTAATGCAGATGACAATTCATATTCGCTCATATCTTCTAAAAATACTGGCTTCTCTGTAGGCTCAGCAGGAACATCCTCATCTTTCGAACCCATCATCATTACGATAGCACCCTAAAATATTAAGGAAACATGATATAACAATAAATTTTTTAAACTACATTTTACAATAAAATTATGATGTATTTGTTAATATACCTCTTTTATTTTTAAGTACTTCAAATACTTATCTTTAGTCTTTATCAATGTGATATATTTGTGATATAAATGAATTTAACGAAATTTAATTGCAGAATATCTTTTAGTATCAACAATCTAATACAAATTCAAGTTTCTTTAGTAAAAAAATAAAGTAGAAGTTAACTCTCTTCTACAGAACTGCTGACAAACTAGTAATATAATAAAAATCAAAAATATTCAACTGTCAAGCATACATTCGAACGACTCAACAATTGCTTTGTTCTGCATATTAAAGAATACTGCTACTCACATCTCTCAACTTAATGCTTCCCCAATCCTCATCCTTCAGCGTCTTGCCCTGCAGCATGACCTTCTGCCTCTCGGGCTGCACTCCGGTGAGGGCGAAGAGCTGCGCTTTGAACAGCATCAGCTCCTCGTCTGTGTTGACCTCGACGTTAGGAAAGACCTCCTTTCCCCACTTGACTTTCACTGCAACAGCAACAACGAACAATCATTAAAACGCCTCGACTCCAAGTCCAGAACAAATAAATATAACCACAGGGAGAAAAACAAAACACAGGGAGATAAGGGAGCAGAAGCTGGGCTATGCAAGAGAGGTTAGAAGCCCAAAAATCAAAGATCGCTCACCGTTGTACTGCGGCATGCTGGCTTATCTGCTGGGGCTGCCTGTGCTGAGGACAATGCGCCTCGTCCCGGGTACGAAGCTGACGTGCTGCTGCCTCGAGGCTCGACGCGAAAACAAACTTTCAAAGTGCACAGTCAGAGCTGGCGCACTCTCCGGCCCCGACGATGGCTCGCCGAATAAGATGATTTGGATTTTAAGGTCTCTCGCCCTGTGTATATGTGGAAGGGGAAACTTTATGGAACGGAGCGAGAGGAACGCGGAATT
>JAPYZA010001402.1:0-21196 GCA_030522685.1 Eupelmus azureus | reverse complement strand
GCCGCCGCCAGAATTTTAATATCCTCCAATAAAGAATCATTAAAATTCCCGGAAAAACGACAAACACAAAGCTTACGCTCGCACACCTTAACCGTGCCCCAAAAAGGAAGAAGACACCTACGTAAAACGAAGTAAACGACGGCATCATTTCCTCTCTTCATCGGCGCGCGCGGCGTTAAAAATCTATTAATAGAAAGACCGCCTATACACACGCCGTCCTCCCCATTGACTTTTTGTTTTCGGCAAGCCGGGAGAGAGAGAGAGTGGGGTGAAAGATTGCAAAAATCCTCGAGCGTTCGCTCATCGATCATCGTCAGCGAGCGAGCGCTGCGCGCGCAAAAATTCGCGCGAGCGGCCCCTAGGCGAGAGCCTCCAAAGATCGCCTCTTAATTAACCCAAGTATAGTCGGAGCATCTGGAGTCGGGCTAAAAACGCGCGCCATCTTTTTTTAATAAGCCGCACGGGGCTTGTCGATCAAACGACGTCGCGAGCGCGCGGATTCCCGCGAGCAATGCTGCAACGGCTCTGGAATAGATTAGGGGAGCCGGAGGTAGATTATGCGTGCGTAAGGAAAAAAATTGCGTAGATGGGAGGAGGCGAGTTTTCTCATTAATGATATTGTAAAAACGCCGACCCCCCGTGAAGTGGATGAGGTTTGTCCGGCTATGAGTGGTTTCTGTGTGATGTAACGTCGATGAGCGGTATCGTTAGGGTTTATTGGAGAGGAAAAACATAAAAATTCTTATGTAAGTTTTCTGTATTACGTGCAACGTATTAGTAATAGAATGTTTTTCCTTGCGATTTTCGCACTAAATTAATCAGTCCATAAACGACGACTCCAATGAAACCTGCACTCCGGTAAAACTATTTTTATTTCCACCAAGCTCGCGTTTACAGTTGGCTCTCTCCTGCGCGCCTGTAAAAAGTGGGATACCGTCGGCAAAATCTATAAAAGCAACACCGTATCCGTCTAGCTCTCGGCATCCATCTCCCAACTCCGCAAAAAAATAGCACTTCAGCTGACTCGGCTCTCCCATCATCGGATGCTGGCTGCGCCGTCTGGGGCTCGCGCTGCGCCGCTGCAACGAGAAAGAGCGAGTTTTCGCGCCGGCGCGTAATTTTCGAAGGAGCTGCGGCTGAAGCATGAACTCTTCTCGTTCTCTCGTTTCGTTCCGTTTCGTTTCCAGTAGGCGAGCCCAGGATCTCGCCGCGCGCCGCAGACTTGCCAGTTTATTGTACGCGGTAGAGGCATAAACGCAACGAGGCACGGACTAGTTTGTACCGGGGCAAGGAGGAAAAAAAGAGAGCTCGAGTGCTGGGAGGAAAGACGGAGAGGAGAGGTGAAAGCATTGTTCGGCTTAATGCAAATTATTGGCCCGTGTAGAGATTACTTTTCGGGGATTTTTAAAATTTCAAATGCGTCGGGGCTTTGAGCTCGTGCGCTGCGAATACGTTTATTTGCAATTTATAATCCATCATAAATTTACATTTAGGATTAGCTGCAGGTTTAACAATAGGTAGAGTGTAGCAGGGGAATTGAGAACAAACTGTAAGTACAGCGTGTTTAGCATTCCTTCTCGATACTCAAAGATAACATCGGCTTTGGGTGACCAACATTTTGACGACTTTTCTCTTGTCCCCGATGACCTCTCAAGAGTTCAAAACAATGTTGAATAGCTTCCTTGTCTCGCTCTCTAGTCTCTACTTTCAAAACTGTAGTATAACTGTTCAATCGAAGGTCAGAGTGTGACTGACAGTGAATGAAGACGAACGAATAATTTTCGAAGATGACGTATCTTCTTCGCCACCTTTTTCTTTGACCTCTATTTTTTGCTCATTGATCGACTCACTTTTTTTTCAATTTCTGCTTCAATGGATTTAATGAATATTTATTGGAAATGAGAGCTTCTTTTTGATACGTCACAACGAAAGACGTAGTACAATCGAGTAATGTATAGCGCCCGCAAGACTATAAAAAATTTAACGTCTTTTAATCGGAGTCGCGGCTTTCATTAACAGTTCCGCTAAAATATTTACAGGTATTTTTTATCAATTTTCTTTTTCACCGACCAAATCAGAAGTGATAAAAAATGTATATATAAACGAATGAGAAAAATAAAATAAAACGAAAATAAAGTTAAAAGAGCAAAAAGGAAAAGAAGAAGAAGATTGCAGCGCGCAGCAAGCGGGAGCAAAGGGGGGAAGGGAAGGTAGAAAGGAGGCGGTAAGAGGACCGTGTGAATGAGCTACCGTTCTGCGGTCGACGTTTACACTGCTGCGCGCAGCGAGCTCGAGTGCGCGCGCGGCTCGTCTTTTTTCACATTGATCGGAATGCAACTCGTGTATATAGCGTCAGGGAGAGTACTTCTCGGGCTCGCGCGGTGCGGCTTTTCGACGTCGACGTCTAAGAATTTCTCTTATTTTACGTGCAATTTTTTTCCAGGCGCGAGCTCATTTATGGCAAATGAACGCTCGGCCGCCGCGCGAGAGCGAGCTCGTCTCGTTAGGGGGATATTTCGCCTTTTCGATATGGGAGCCCGGGATGATTCAAGGTGGTTCGGTCGATATTAATATTGATGTCGTCGCCGGCTTTTTTACATGAATTTTCACGCTCATATTAGCACTGAATTATGATGGAAATATACGCTAATTTGTAAGAGCAACAAACGTCTCAAGGTTTCGCGCCTTTTACATTAAAAGCGACGTGCCGTTGATTGGTTTGCTTAAACGCATTCAAAATAATAAATTAGCATACAAATTATAAATGAACGTTTTTATTTCACAGTTTGGTTAAAGTATTAATAATTATATATTATTACGTCGACTCTTTTGTTTATAATGTCGTGGAATTTTTTAAAACGGATTTTAATTTTAAAACGAGCTTTTTTGTTTTTTAATCGAAAAATATTTGAAGGTGGCGTAAAATTTAACCCAGGAAATTAAAATGTTTATCTTATTTTTATATATAATCATAAATATAATGTACTTTCAACGCTCAACTTTTATTTCAACAACATTGCTTTTTTCATATGATTAAGAAAGCGGTAAATATTCTCATTATTTAAAAAATATCTGCTTTTAATTATCTTCTACAGCTCCTTCTACCAAACTAAACAACATATTATTTAAACATTTTAAAGAGGTTAAACTAAAGTAAAAATAATAAAAAATTTCCATCAAACTAAAAATATTGAAACTGTCAATCGTCATCCAGAAAGTCATAAATCCTCTTCTAATTTCCGATACGATCAAGCTCACGAGTCAAGAAACTCGTGCCCCGATCCGCCTGCCTCTCCTCCAGCCAACGTATCCTCAACTTTTCTGTGTAAATTACAGATCGGCGCGTATGCAAGAATCGCCGATCGCTCGGCCCGACGTCGAAGGCCGCGAAACCGAACGGTAGATAACAGCTGCTCGTAGAAATCTTGCTCGTTCCGTTAACCACGTAATACAGATCGATCGGCCGCTGGTAGAGGCGACGTGTAGGTACACAGAGACGCGCGTGCATTTGCGGACCGGGAAATGTGAGATCGTGACCCGAGCGACCAGGACGAGGCAAATCGTCCCGTCGACGTCGCGGTGAGCTGGCGCCACCCTGCCGGGCTCTTCCGTCTCGTCAGCAGCGAGATATTCTGATCCGTGTTTTATTGGCGTTGTACCTGTGCGTGTGCATTGTGTATACGTAAAAGCTGCAACGTTGTTTTATTGAAAAGAACAGTGAAGAGGTAAAGTAAAGATTTAAATTTATTTAAAATAAGCGTCTTTTATTCATTTGAATTTTTGTTGTCTTGTATATAAGGGGAAAGTCAAGCTGAGAACTTGGTATTACCATTTTCAATGATTTTAATTAGTTTTCATTCTCATTTCTTATACTATTGAAAAAGGACCATTTTTCAATGCATAAAAGGGTGATTTTCCAATGTATATAATTAATTAATAAGATACCTCTTTCAGTCGCATTAAATTCAAAAAGATTTTTCTTTTTAAAATTCATTAAATATTCCTCTCGCGTTTCACGGAGATCCATCAAACAGGTATGTCACCGGCCAGTTTTTTGAAGTTAGAGAAATGTCGGTCTAAGTAAAAACGCTTTTAAGTCTTGTATGGATACTGAACTGCTGCGTTTGAGTGATGTAGTTTTAGCCGGTCAGCCGATTAAAACTACCCACGTCACTTCTTCGAATACTTACCTGCTCACTGTTTCTTCAAATGCTCTGAAAATTACCATCATTAAGAAAGCGCAGAAAAAAGTTTTTTAGGTAAAAATCGTTAAAGACCACCATCGTCAAATTCTCACGACAGCTACTTACTGTTTCTTACCTTTCATCGCTCCTCCTCAAACTTCTCATTTACTGCTTAATTGCAGCCAATAATTGCTAAAGACTCGCATAAATTGCAATACAGTAGACACAGCTCACTGCTCACTCACCGCTTAACAATTAAGCGACTTTCTGCCGATCAAAAACAGAATCGCTCTTGCCAAACCGCCAGCTCTCATCGCGCGTTCATCTCGACGCTCTAAGCCATAAAGTTTCGCACTATACAAGCGCGACATGTCTAACGTCCTCCCGCATTTTGCGCAACCATAGAGCAACTATACGCGCGACGCAATTCGTTGCACACATCTCGTTACACTCTCTATACACACACTTTTCGCGAGAAGGCGCGAATCGCCGTCCGATTCCCATCTCGCCATCTATCCTCACTCGCTCCATCAGCGAATGCTAATGGAGTGCGAAAAATCAGGCCGATCGATCTTGCGCAAAGCCGCGCGTGTCTTTTGAGGCGCCGATTCGGTGCGTGTACGTCCCGATATTTCGTCTCTGCGTCGTGTCCTGAAGTCGAAAGAATCCGGTCGTTACAGAGAGCAGTAAAGCCGCCTGTTCCACATAACGCGATCGCCAATTACCTATAGAGATCGAGCTGACCCCCTCGAGCGGCTTGGATCGCTCGCTGGGACTAGGCCGCATATTAATCGCTGGAAAGCACGCGTAAAAGCGGATCAGTGCATGGAGGTTTCAGTTGCGGCGGCAGTAGGTATATGGGCAATTATTTTTTTAGTTGTTTTCTTGGAATGAGAATTTGTTGTTTTGGTGGAAATTGTTGGGTAAGTTTGGGGTTGGGATTTTATTCGCGGGAATAAAGGGAACGTGAGAGAAGGATTTTTTGTGGTATTAATGAAGGGGATTAAGGTAATTTTGGGTTATTATTGAATTAGCAAATCGATAAGTACGTGGAACTTCTTTATTTTTTGTAATAAAATTATATGGACTACACTTGTTTTCTCTATTAACGATTTTTTCTGTAATATAATCTTGAAAATCTGGGTTTACTGTTACTTTATGTTTTTCAGACAATTAATTCTTTATGTTAGATTTCTTTATAGCTTTGCATTGAGTAATTTATTTCTACGAAAACGGAGAATCAATTTCCAATAAAGCTCATGCAATTATTATCAACTATGTATAAAAATAGTTTCTGTAAGTAGCACATAAGATTTTCGAACACCGCCTTCACATCGCATGCTTATTAAATATAAATCTGACAAACATTTTATTCTACTAAGTTCTCTATTGCAGAGGCAAATACTTCTATTACTTTTCTCAAATGATCGAAATGATTTGATACTTAAGTTACCTCATCGCGGCGAGTACAATCACTTCCATACACTTATTCGTGTCTGATAAATTTATTGATCATGAAATATAAGTAACGACATTAAATCACTTACAGGATCGATAAGTATTCCCACACTTGAGAAATTTCTATCGCGATTATCGTGCCGAATTAGCACTAGAGGCATCTAATAATAATTTTACCTTAATGAACCATGTATATAAATTATATATTTTTTTACTTGTTTACCGTAAAGTTTAGAACTTTTGTACTAGAGTTTCTAAATATTCTGCAACAAGCTATCACTCAAATAAGGCGTTAACCTAAGCTTTAATATTTATCAAAAAGATTTATCTATCCTTTCAACGATACTTACTAAACTCTAAAAATGCAAATTATCATGGTCTCGTTAAAAACTGCTTCCATCCAAGCAATTTCCAACGATCAATCTTAAAAACCTTATTAATCCACTGCGCAATTCCATGGAAATACAAAATTAATTCGATTCGACACATTAAGCCCGTAAACACCTGAAAAGCCTCGCCGCTCACAAAAAGCAGCCGGCCGCTGATTATCTTAAACACATCATAAATTAACTCTCGCTCGAAATTTCCATTTTCCGGTCAAACGCCGCGTGCGCACGCCCGAGTGATATATGCCCCGGTCACCTCCTACGAGCCGCATTCATTCATAAAAACTCGGTCGCGCGAGGAAAAAATAAAGGAAGAAAAGCAAACAAAAAAGAAAAATACAGCGCCCGCACAACACGTGTTATCTTATCGCTCGAGCTCGCGCATAACGGCTCGATCTAATGAACGCCGCGCTGGCCATTAGAATAATTCCCGGCGCAGATTTGCGCAATCGCGAGTAGGTGAGAGCCGTTATACGTAGAAGGGCATTAAAGGCGCGCGCGCGACACTTTATCTACGGCCCAGGCGCTAAAGGGTTTTATTGCGCGAGTCCATGTGCGCGCGCTCGTCTGAGAAGTGATAGTGCTGGGATCCGGGGGAACGGTGCTTTTATTTAAAAAGCGCCGGGCGAGTTTAGATTTATTGCATTCCTAGATAATTTGTTCGGTTATTGGACGAAAGTTGAGAGCCGCGCGGCTGGAGAGGGAAAAAGTGTCAGGGTATTAGACGCTGTAAATCATTTTAGATTGTACAGTGTCGTTTCTAATGCACTGGAATAATGGATTATTTGTTCATTAGCCGCGAGAACTTGTCTTGCGCTGGAGTAAGAATAACTATTAATTGGTTTGGAAAAAATGCGTTTTAGAAAGGTTGGAATTAAAATGTTTTTTCATAATTTGTATTACGAAATCAGCGAGGGTTTTGTGTAATTATCCATAAAGCCGAATTAAGCCTGCAATAAAAGGAGGAATAAAAATATTAACAGTTCATTTAAGTTTGCATCTGACATTTATTATGTAAAAAGTTTATTAAGAAAATGAACGCAAAAAGGATGTGTAAAACTGTTGCTTTTTAATTAGAGAATAAAAATACAAGATTTTCCTTAAGCAATAATAAAACGTAATTTATTTCAGCACAATAAAACGTATCATCAAAATCCACGTATTTAAATTCACACTTAACCTATCTCACTTAATGAATAATTGAGAATAGGATCATAAAATAAACCGATCATAATCGATTCTAAGAAACTCCCCTCGCAATTGCGATTCGCAGCCATAAAATCATCCGCATCAACCGCTAGCAGCTCTGAAAGCTCGCCTAATAAAAATATTGACCTAATGGATCGAAATATTCCCTCTGCCACAATGCGTCCTCATGTGACGACGCGGCCGACAACGTGAGAATGTCAAGAGGCGCGTTCGGGGGCCCACCGCCACACGAGATTTACGGTCGTTTGCTCGCTCGCGCGCGAAGCTTTCGATTTTTACGATGCTTTCTTAAGTGGTCGTCGGAGGATCCGCTCCGAATGAAGATGGAAAAAGAGAGAGAGAGAGAGAGAAAGATAGGCGCGCAGCTGGCTTATCGTGGCCGGACCGAAAGTCGCGAGGGCCGCGATGACTTTACATATCTCACGGGACTTTATGCCTCCTCGGCTCTCATTGACTTTTACGCCGTTTTTATGGCCGTTTCTTTTTTACTTCTGCGCGCAGGGGCCTCGCGTTCGCGTTTCCGATTTTACAGTGTAATTACATCCTGCTACTATCTCCGAGCTCTCCGTTATTAGAGGGATCTGTCCGAGGATGTCGCCTAAGTGTTTTTCTCTATTTGGAGCGATAAGGCTTTTTGGGAGCGGTTTAGTTGTACGTACGTGGCCTTTTCAAGTAGGAAGAAAGGTCGGTGAAAGGATGGACGAAATTTCTTCGAATTGATATTGTTTTAGTATTTTTTTATGGTTTAGACGAGTGGAAAGTACATTGCTAGCTAGCTTTTAGTTTAACCATAAAAATCTATCCTTTTCTAAAAAATTCCAATCATTTTGTTTTCAATGGAACTGGGAAAAAATCCGAATGTTACATAACATCTAGCTACTTAGGCTAATAAGCAAAAGTATTGCATGAATAATTAAATTCTATTGTACCAAAAGCAACTAAAAATTATCCTCGTGCAACATCTCTCAGCCTTAACAAAGAAAAGAACAATACAACACGGTAATGCGCCAATATTCAGCTTCATTTCCTATACCTCTATACTTCTCTCGGTGTATTTCCGCACTCCCCCTGCAGAAAAAAACCCCTAATCACCCAATTCTCTCCTCTGCCCTCGAAGAAAGCAGTGATTTCCAAAGGCACAGACAAACACAGCCAAGCCGCAGAGCTACACTCGGAATTTTCAGGGAATAAATTTATGTGAACGTAATGCGATCCAGTTATATTCGCCGCGATGGCTGGGCGAGCTCTTCCCTCGCGTATAGTTTGTTTCAATTCCAGAACGGCAAGTCCGCCTAGGAAAAATACGCTCGAGCGCGCCGCTGAAACTGCCTGCTGAAAGTGCAGCACTTAACTCCCCGGCAGAGATCCCACAGCTCATAGAGAGCTGCGCGCGCGCTCCTTGGGAGTAGACGATACCGTGAAAATCCCCCCGCGGGAGGATCGCGCGCATAATTTGACCGGCTCGTTCGTTCACACGAGAGTAGGTGCGATATTGCGGACGTTGCTGTTCGTTATGTGCCGCGCTGCGCGCTGTATATATACGCACGTGGTAAACCACGCGCGGACTCTGCAATCATTTTCCGCCTCTCTTTTTCCTTGCGCCCCAGCCGCCGCCGCGTATACACAACAATCCGCGATGAGAGAGTCGTGGGTGCGCGCGGAAATATTTACCCATGCAGCGTGAAAGTAATAATTGATCGGTTAACCATAAATTTTAATATAATTCCCGCTAAATACATCCTGCGAGCCGCTTTAGGAACGGTGCATTACCGTCTGTGCACCTACTAATTTCACGTGTGATTTAATGAGTATGGAGGAGACGCCGTCTGCAATTACCGATAATTAATTATGTGAATATGCCTTGTGTAGTCCTCGTCAACAGCGACTGCGAATGGGGGCTCGAGCATTACGGTACAGAACTTCTTTATACGGATATTTATGAATTATGCATGATAGATACAATTGCGCGCTCGCTACTCGGGGTTCAAAAATTTTAATTTCCATCGCGCCTCGCGGCTTGTTCAGAGCGCGAGCTTTTTTCTCCGAATACAAATTGCCTGTACAATGAGATTTTCGAATTTCATGCTATCGGACAAAAATACTGGTTTCAGCGGGCTTATCTGAAGTTTTGCTTCCAATGGCATTCATATGTAAATTCGAAACATTCGAAATGACCTCTCTTCGGTTCTCGAAGTAGACTTCGCGCTCTCCCGCCACTTACATTTAAATTCTTATATTCACGTTTTATACAAAATTCTTTTTCGACAGTGTAAAAATTTTAACCGATTTAAATATAATACCCATAATCGAGTAACCTTTATACTTGTATCATTACTGATCATTATAAGGAAAATGACGCTCTGATGAAAATTAAAGCACAAAAAAATCATAATTTCACAATAATAATCCATGAAACCAGAGAAAGGTGAATACACCAAATCCAAACCCATTTTAAACAAACATTCTTCCAAAGTACCCCCAGAGACCTCAACATTCCAGCATCAGCTCCAAGCGAGAGCAGAAAAACGAAACCAAAAACCAAAAACCCTTTCCAACCTCTCGCATTCACAGCCCACAGACCACTAGAACAGCCTAGCATCCTAACGCCAGCTCCGGGTGGGTAAATCGCTCGCGAGATAGCTCAGCTGCGGCGGCGGCGTTGGCGAAGGCGCGAACGGCATGCCTGTAATTTTCATTCCATAAAACATAAGGCAAATTCGTGGCTAGTCAGCGCGAGCGCGAGGGATCCATCAAGTAGTTGCCGGGCGCGCGGTATCCTCTTTAGCGTCCGGGCGCTGTATATTCATCGGCCGAGCTAATCCTCATGAATGGAGATACCGGCCGGAGAGAGAGAGAGCAGCTCAGGCGCAATTATGAGGGGAAATTTTAAGAATGCGAGCGCACCGGTACAGCCCCAAGTATTTACTGACTATTACCGGAGTAGGTGTGCGCTCGCGCGAGCAAGAGAGTGTGTTCAGGCTCTTTCCGGGTTAATAAAATGATTAGCGCGAGAGGGGGAGAATGTATATTGCGGCTCTAAGGACGGCGGAGAAGGATCGTTGCGAAAGAAATTCACAGTTTTGCGAGGGGAGTGTATGGACGTCTTGTGGGCGGCTGAGTGAAGGCCCTCGGTTTCCGCGTTTGCTGGAAAAATTTTTGGTTTATTTTGAGGTTTTTGTGAATTAAGATATATATCAGGATTTTGAAATTACCGAGCGAGTCGTAAAGTTGGCGCCTGGTATAATGCGGATTTTCAAAATGCGTTACAATAGGAGTTTCTGCTTAATAAATTTCAGGAACATTGTTGTATGATTTAGTATTTGGAAAAATTTTGAAAGTCATAATTTGTTCTGTATAATAGACCTTTCAAAAACGAGTTTTCGGAGTAATATCAGAAATTTCAAATTTAATGCAGTCCAATGATTCTCTAATAATGAAACTTTATAATTACGAACAAAAATTAATTAAAACATTTTTTAATATTTTAAAAATTCGATAATTATAAAAATTAATTTAAAAAATTAAAAATTTTATACGATAATTAAATTCCAGAATTTATCTCCTTTTGTCATAAAATAATCTAATTTAAGTATTCTAATTATATTCGCCTCTTTCGAGCACCACCTAAATTTTTGAAAGTCACATTATTTTTTTCAAAGCCAACACTGAACCTCAAACGCAAATCAGCCAGCCTAATAACCCTAATCCTTTCCACGTTCACACAAGTCGGCCGAAAGAAAAGCGGCATCTTCTTGAAACAGATACGTCTGTGACTCTCGCTCGTGCGCGGCACGACATCTGTGTCGCATCCTGCGCAGGGGACCTTCTGCTCTATGTAAACAATGAGATAGTAGACAGTTGAGAAAATCTACTACTTTCCCCCCTGGGGCCAGGGGAGTGTTAGGTGTTGCATTACCAGCTTCGCTTGGATGCATACCATTAATGGCTCTGACTTTCGGGGGGCTTGGGAAATTTTTTGTGAATCTTCCGCTCTGTAATTGCGGGTGGGGACTGTTGTGATAGGTGTTGGTCGTACTTTACTTTTATGCGCCTATCGGTTTTATGAGCTTGGATAAATATTTGAGTGATTGAAATAGAGCTGCACTTGAGAAGAGTACTGTTAAAATAGTGGCTTTTACTGATTATTATATTTTTAATGTTTAATCAAATTATTATTCATAAAGTTAGTTGAAAAATATTTAATAACTAAGAAAAACTATTGCAATCGTTTCACAATAAGCAAAACATCAAAAATATCTTAAATATTCATAGATATCAAACACAGATTTGTTAACAAAAATCTGCCTTTTTCAAAGCCCAACTTTGCATACAGCCATAAATTTGCAATAAATAAACTTTCACAATCCATTAACAAGCGCATGCGCTTCGCGCCTCTGTCGAAATCCCCCGTAATTACTTATACACACCAACTCCCAAAGCAAGCTTAGACCTACAAAAAAAAAGAAAGCATGATCGATAAAGCGAGACTCCAGGCCAGAAATCCACGTAAATCAATAATTATCAGGCTCGGCATTAAAGGCGCACGCGACTTCCCCGGGCCCGGAAAGCCCAGGTGTGGCTCGCTCTCGCTTGCGTTAAATTGACCAATCGACTAAAAGAGACATCTGTAAGCTATTATGAAGCGGGCCCGGCCGCGGCTCGGCGTATAAATCACGGCGCGTAAAAGCCTAGCGAGGCGTATATACACAAAGGTGTCGCGCGCTATCTTCCGCCGAGATAACTCGGCAATTTACTGACTGCGTCGCAAATATACGCCAAGCTGCGAGAGCGCCGCTGTGTTTCTCCGTCTTTCTATCGGCCTGGCCACTTAATCTCCGCTCTCTCTTTCTCTCTGTTCTCAGCTTAAAGTTTGCGTGTATGGGTAATAACACGCAGATCTCTTGCAAGGGGGAGACGAAAAATAGAAATGCTTCGAGCTTTGTAAACATGAGTGATTTGATAGCTAGCATTTGTTGAACATTCTTTGATCTTGGTTTGGTCGCTCGGATAAACATTTTATCGCTTATCGGTGCTTCTAAAAATTTTTCTGACGCCGAAAATAGTGGTGGGCGTATAAATCTACAGTTCTTTCTTTAAACTAATTATAAACGATTCAAATTGAACGCTGATTTGAATAAAAATACTGAACACACACACTAAAAAGATTCAGCAGAATTTTCATAATACGACTCCCCCGTCAATCACTCCTCAGCTCTCCTCACAAAGCGCACCTACCAGTGCGTTTCTATTTCCCGTCCTGACACCTCGCCTAACATGTACATCTCGGCTGCATCCGTTCCTCCTCATTTCCCATCTCGCATCCTCCTCTCTTCATCTCCTTCCTCGTCTCCCCGGCCGTATTATAAACCTGCAGCGAGCTCGCTCCTCGCGCCCCCGAACCCAGGCGATACTGTTACGCGAGCGATTTACGATAGGCGAGAAGGAGCGCTGACCGGTCTCTGAATGCTAATACGCAGCGCGCGCACAAGTGGGCGTACGCACTGTATACATACTGTGTGCGTGGCAAATCCAATCAAAGCGCGTATTTGTGAGCCACTTCCGCGCGCCCTTTCGCGTAGCTCGTCGCTCGCTGTAACTCAGGACTCGGCGAGCAGCTCCTTATAGGACGTGTCATTTTTCTCTCCTTTTTCATAAAGAGAGCGGCTGTAACGCGAGGCTGAGAGAGGCCCCGGCGAGGAGCATTGTAACGCCGGCTCTCTTTCAATCAGCCGCGATTTCCCGTTCTTTTATGCTTGCGCGCCTCGCTATGGGAAAAATGCCTGGGAGTCTAATTGAATGGATCGCATTGTCCCTTTCAGCGCGGCGCTTTGCTATTGAAAATTAATAAAAATTCGAAGGTGCTGCGAGTTGGTGTATTAATAAGCCGAGAGTATGAAAATAAATTACGCGTTTAAGTTTTTAATTTAAAAGGAAAAAGAAGTTCCGTAATCTCGGCCGTATATATACACCTTACGGAATCCTTGAAGCATTCAAAACGCAGCCATCTTCGCTCGGCCGAATCATTAATCGAAATAAAGCTTATCAAGCCATTCAACCGAGAGCTGCGTGCCACGCCATCTCGAAAAAGTGCGCGCGCCACTTTCCTGGAAATTTACTTCCAATTCATTAAATCCGGGGCAACAGCAGCAGCAGCAGCAGCGTGAAAGGGCCGTAAAACTCTCTCGTCCCCCGGGGCCGCCTTAATCCTCCGGGCCGCGAAAAAAGGATCAGGGAGGAAATCGGCGTATATTGGGTCATTTCGAAAAAATCCTCGGCGCATATGTCGCCACGCGGAACCGGTCCCAAGTTGATAATGCGCCTCGAGTGTAATGGAGGAAAGGCATATCTTTTATTAGCGCCATCGCGAATTCCTGGACCGCTGCGGCTGCCGCGAGAGCTAATTCGAGGTGAACAACCGAGACGAGAGTTTTTGGACGCTGTGTGGAAGAGTGTTGCGGTTAAATGTAAGGATGAATTGAAATGTAGTTTCTGCTGCGATGGCATTGTAGCTTCCTTGCAATTAGTTTAGCATAATTGTTATGTAGTTGCCTTTTATGGTAAATAATGCAAGGAAGTTGATTTCTTAGATGTGGTAAAAAGCTTGGCTAATGATGAGAATGTTTTCTATTTTACCAGTTAGGCGTCCGTTATTGAAGCCAATTTAACAAAAGTAAATGCAAAAAGGAGAAATAATGGAACAAGTCTATTATTTTCATATCTGCTTGAGCGAACGGCCGTCTCGCATTTAAGAGGTGAAAAAGAATTTATGATAATGGACTTTTGCCATTTTTTAAAAATTTATCGACACAAAATGCGAATCCGAATGGAAACTGACACATTTTTTGATAATGAAAAAATGTTTCTTCATAAACGTTGAAAGAATACTTAAATGTAAATACGTATCCTTAACTTATCAGAGGCTCAGTAAATTAGAAGCAAAAAGCACTTAATTCTTTGTTAAATTAAGAAAGTGGCGAAAACCTGCTTCCAGAATTTATTTCTTGATTGCAACTCATTGCAATAATATTTATGCACTGCAATAAAATACAACACCTTTACCCGGTAGCCATTTTCTGCCCAAAATTTTTTGTCTATTAAGTTATTATTTTAGAAGATAAACTATACATAAAAATTAAAATACTTTGACGCAAGTAGTCTAATAAAGTTAATCTCAGTAGTTCTCACGGTCGCACCCTACCATCCTCAGAAAATTAGATCAACCGAGCCAAGCAAACAAGGTGAAAACCGTTTCTGCAAACCGTTCCGCGGAGGTGTATAGCCTACATAAACAGCGGCTCTCCACACGCCTGGCGCATCTCCGAAAAAAAGGCCCGAGTTCGCTCCAATAAACAAGCGAGTTTATCGGGCTGTTATGCGCCTCGCGGACGCTTATCTCGCTTGGACACCCACTTAAGGCGTCCTGGCCGAACCTCACACGTTGCGCGCGCGTTTTCACCTCGGGCGTGCAAGCGTTTCTGCTATGCGCGCCGGGAAGAGCTAGACGAAACTATAATGGCAAGCGCACGTGACGACGGGGCTTTCATATGGAAAATGCGGCTGCCGCGAGTGTAATTTCGCCTTCACGCACCTACGCGCCTGCGTGCACGAGCGATTTTTTGGTCGAACAGGAGATTTACAGTTAGCTGAAGAATGAGCGCAGGATGGGCTTTTGTATTGGCTTTGAAGGGAACAGTTAGACTTTTCAACTGTCTGCTGATTCGTTTTCTTATGTCTTGATCTTTAATTTTCGTTTTAATTGTGTGGGAATTGTAGTTGCATGCTCGAGTGTCGAGTATGATGACTTTATAAGCAATTCATTAATAGAATGAATGAGTTATTGCACACAGACAAAACTGGTCCATTAAGTATAAGTATAATCTCTTTTAAAAAACAAGCACAAAATAGAAAAAGTCAGTAAAGTTTTTTACAAAACAAAATGTACAATTCTACTAAATATTAGTAGAAACTTAATAAATTTTACTAAAAACTTATATCAATTTTTTTCATTTTTGGAGTCTATTACATCTTTAAAACAGGTTTTACTCATTCTATAGACCATTTTCCTGTGTGTATAAATCTAAAAAAAAAACATAAAAGAAGAAATTTTATGAGTAATTAAACTTTAAATAAAAACTTTGAATAAATAAAAATGTAAGCTTTTAATAATTAAAATATACTATGCTGGGCTAACGTTTATTTCATTGAAATAAGATAGTTAATTAAAACCTTTTAATCCTACATTTTATGTATTTACGCGAAATCCTTAAACATACTGAAGCTTTCTATGTGAATGTTTTTTTTTACATAATGCAGATAATTTCCGTATAATACTCATATTAAAATTTTAATATTTTTGAATTTTGCTTAAAAATAAGCTTTAAATTATAATAAATATGAGTTTTTGACGTATTTACAGACATTCAAAACTAAAAAAAAACGTTATCAAAATTTTTAAGAAATCAATAAATCTCAAATGTACCCAGATTGAAACACTTGTTAGAGTCGTAAAGAAATCACGTATCTCGAGGGATTAAATAAAAGCCCCAAGATAATTCACAAAGATTTACATAATTGTAAACTAATATACGTTTGAAAATTCGCATCGCAGCGACACATAAATATAGATATAAACTCATATTTAATTCATGAGCCGAACTAATGTACACGCGCGCGGGCGCTCGTATAATACCACTTGCGCCATAATCTTAATGAAACTTTATTTTCTGTTTCAGGTAAGTGACGAGTCTCGATTAGCGAATAATCTTTTCGTTAAAATAAGAGAGAGAAAGAGAGAGGGAGAGAGAGCAGGAGAAGCCCAATCGCCAGAGTTACTGTCCGGTCCAGCTGGTGAGACGCCCGAGGAAGAAAACAAGAAAAATCGCAAAACGAACAACGACGCTCGCAGAGCAATAAAAACGGTCCGCGAGGGTATACGAAATATCCCCGGCACCGATTTTCTTAATCTGGCCGGATGTCTCCGGAGCATCGTCAATATACACGGAGCGGAGCGAAAAAAAAAATAATGTCGCCCGATCTTGCTGTATTATGTCCCATGAGAAAGAGAGTGGGTTTCTCGTCGGTTCCTCGTTCCCCTGTGCGTTTCCTGCATGTGTGCGTGCATCGATAATCGACGAGGAGCCTTTTAAATATACGCGGCTACACGTGTACGCTTATCCGCGCGTTTATAATACCCCACCCGCGCGACTTTCTGCAGGATTTTTCGTGTGTTGCGCGCGGATCAGCGGGACTCGTGTTTCTCGGGACCGATGTTTTGTTCGGCTTTTTTTTTGTTCGCGTTAGTTTGTTAAGTTATGCGAAGGCTTTGTGGGTCAGGACAAGTTGGGAAGTGATTCTTCGGTATGTCGTAATATAGACAGTAAATTGGAAAATTGAGTCGTGAAATTACTTTTTTTACTTTATTGGATAACGTTGAGATAGTGACCTTTTCTATATTTTAAAATTAAATTAAACGTATATCTTACTTTGATTATACGCGGGATACTAACAATCAGACCTAAAACTTTCTTGAGTAATTGATGATGAAAGTTATAATTATCACTCCATTATTCAATTGGCGCGCGATCGTTTGTGAATTTGGAATTCACGAGACACTATTTCATCAACAACTAGAACGTCGAATTTCCAGTGAAAATGAAGATTAACAAAAGGCAGGGGTATGCGGAGAGTTTGAATCGAGACTGACTTTGACGGGATAATTAGGGAAATTCAACTGGCAGGTCTTTCATTACATCAATGTCTAGCTTATTTGCACAGTTCAAATCTGCGCTTAACTCTAAATGGAGAGTACGCGAATTCCCCGTTATTATAGCGGCCCATCAAAATCAATAGGCTCTCTGTGATATCTGCTGTTGCTCGTGGCAGGCGTTGCATAAAGGAAACAGTGGCTTATAATAGATAGTTAAGTACGCGATTGTTATGATTGCCTCCGATGCAAATAGATTTGCTCTGCGCGAGAATTAAATGAAGAAAGTGCACATAATGATAGGTTGCTACGACTACTTGAATATTGCCCATTGTGATACGCTCCTTTCTGTTTAAGCTGCATTTAAAAGATAGATAAGAGTGAATATTAATGAAAATTGACGGTAATTTCATTAGTCTAAACATTGTAACGTGGGTCGCCTTTGCAAACAGTTAAAAAGATTTCATATTTTATTTGTCATAAATTAAATTTTCGTTCTATTATTAGTATTTTATACTGAAATATATAAAATGATTCAGTACTAAATCTGAAAATGAATAATAAAAGATCATTAATACTTATAAGGTCAATACGGCGATTTCGGAGGTTAGATTAATTTAAATTTTGTAATTTATAAATTAGGCTTTTACATTATAAAATTCTTTTAATTTGAAAGATTTCCATTTTTCTGTCTTCCATTCCAATGTCTTCAAAGAATAGTAGAAGATTCAAAAAATTTTTAAATTTTATTAACTAAAAGAATAATTTGTAAACCACAAAATGACAATCTCACTTAACCTCTGAACTCACCTTAATGTTAAAATATAAGTATTAATTATTTAAAACAAAGACATTCTCTAGTCATTCCAAAATCGGAGCCCCCTTCCCCACAGAATTCCTCAACACGTAAAACAGCTTATGCGAACTCGCTCGCAGAAGGCAGCAGTCAAGGGCGCTCAACAGGCAGCAGAAGCGCTTATCGGGGCTGCATCTCTCTCCAGCTCTCGCGTCCTGTCGCTTGCACTTGCTCCCGATGCACCGCCTTAAGGCTAATGCGAATCGCCGCCGCCGCCGCCGCCGCCGCTGCAGAAACCGAAGACGAGAGAGATCCCGACGAGTCGGGTTTGACAAACGAGCGCCGCCGCGCCGGAAGACGTCCTCCCCGGAATAGATAACGCCTGCGTCGTCGCTCGATTTCACGCGCTCGCCTCGTGAAAAGTGAAAAGCGCCGGCGGAAAATATTTTTCGCCCGCCACCGAGGGAAGAAAGAGACGTCTCGAGAAGCCGCGGAGAAAGCCCCGACACGACGGCGCGCTTTTTTACAGCTTGTCTTCTTTTTTGCCGCTGTATACTCGAGGGTCGCGCGCGCGCGCGTCTCGCGAGAAGGAGAGACGGAGATGCTGAGAGCTGTGTTCCATGCGTAAATCAAACGCGCGTTCCATTTGCCGCGATTCCCCGTGAGCGCGCGGTACAAGTTTTTTCTATACGCGCATGGAATCAATACGGAGGTTTTTTTAGGGTGAACTTAAGCCGGTGTTTTTACAGCCCGGATTCCGGTACTTGTTCGAGGGTTGGGGAGTGACTATTAATGGCTGATGGTGAGTGGTTTTTCAGTTCTGTGTAATGTGATTGTTTTTTGTTTTAATTTAGACTTATTTGAAATTTATTTTAACTAAATTAAAATATTGATCAAATTACTCAAAATTACTTGTTTTATTAGTCGTATGCTTTCTACTTAATATATAAATAGAACAAAATGGATTTTCATGCAAAAAATTTTTTTATGATTTATTATTATTTGAAATGTCACACGCAATCACCTCAGCTAAATTCAGCAACACATTTGCCTGCTCGTCATCCTAAAAAGAACGACACTGTAACGACGCAAAGCCAAAACCGCACCTCCCTACAAGCCTTAATCATGATAATGCCCAGCGATTTTCTCGCATCTGAAAACCTTCCGGTGTTCAACCTTGAAATTGAAATCAAACGACTCGCACGCAAACGAGCCCGTTTGCTCGCCGCACGCATTCGAGCCTGATTATCGATCGCGTGCGAGTTACGCTAAGTAAAAGCCAACTATGAAATTGGCACGCGCGCGAGCGAGCTCGCGCATGCCTATAATTACACGCGCGAAGCCGAGGAGTTTCTACAATTGCCGGTTTCGAGATGTGATGCTGCGTAGCCGCTGGTAAAAACAAAGGATCATTTCCAATTTGAGAAAATCGTCGGAAGCCCCGCAGGACTCATTCCTGCACCTCCTTCCCTCCGTAATTTCGCGAGTAGAAAAAATCTTTCAATTTCTACAAACACCTTAACCGTTTCGACGAAAGCCGCTCGATTTCCTCGTAAGGGGTAATAACGTAGCGACCGACGCGTTAACGAGTAGGTGGTCTTCTCAAATAAAACTATGTCGATTCCGATTTTCAGCCTGGCTTATTTATATATAATAACGTCAATGACTATCTGTCATCAGAAGTACATACTTTACAGTGCTCTGTACATTTATGTATATAATTTTAGAATCGATTCTCAGTCGACGAATGATAACTGTTATAACCAATCAAAAAACCAAAAAAACTCACCTATTTCAAATTCCTCCTGAATAATGCATCAGCCGATCGAAATATCGATTCGCTATCAGCGAGCACAATTCACATTCCCAGATGGCCGCGAGCAAAACAACAGCGGCTACGTCATCGAATCTTCGGATCTCGCAAAAATTTGGCAACGCCGGTATAAATTTCGCTCCTACCATTGTGCTCAACTCTCCGAGCTCGCAAATCTTCCCACATAACCTCCGCGAGTTATTTCTTACCAGCGCTGCCGCATACACGTATATACTTGCCCACGTGTATGTGTCTACATATATATATATATGAGCGATGCGATCGAGCCGGCGCGATACCACGCGACGTTATATATCGACGCGCGAGCGGAGATGACCATCGAGAGCGTGTACCGACGAGCAGCGCGCTCGATGATAAAAAAGAAGGAAGAGTTCCGCTCTCTCTCTCTCTCTCTCTCCCTCGAAATGTGAACCTTCTCGCGAGTGGAATCGCGTTTCGGAGCTGCAGCTTTTTTTTTATATACGTTATTTTTCGCCGGTCGAGCTGGTATAGGGGTGAGAGATGCCTCTTTGTTTCAGGCCGAGTATACATCTCTCTCTTTCTCGGCGCTAGTCGCCGCAGTGTGTGTGTACAGGCGACAGCGCGGTGACACTCCGGTTTATCTCATATCCACGCGACTTGCAGCGTTGCGGTACGTAACGTGTTTATTACGCTGAACAATCGCCGGGGCGCTTTACTTCCTTGCGCGTGCGCGCAAAAATAATATCGGCTCTCGCGGTAAATTTGATTTTTAAAATTTCACTCGTTCCGCTCGAGATGTTTTACGCGCAAGATGTATACGCGCTGCCGATCGGATTTATGCAATTCCAAAAGGCATTTATCAAACGTCATAGAAATCACGAGCCGGCCGCAATGACAATGATTTCCTCTGTGTGGGAAAGCCGACTCGGCGGCCGATATAAACAAAAAGCTTTTTCACCGTTAATACAGGCGCATTACGGCGCAACTATTTCAGGCCGTGATTTATCGTCCGGGCCGCGAAAGCTACAATTCCGCCCGAAAACCTTTTCCATCTCCGCAGAAACATTTTCCCGCTACAAGCGAGCGACTCATTGTTTAGAAACTCATACACAGGCCGCCGATACACTCGCAATCCAGTCCATAACTCAGGGCCCCATACCATCCGCGTAAAAGACTACTCCTCGGCTCTGCGCAAGGTGACGAGGGGCACAAAGAAGCCCGTAAGTCAGAGGGCCTCTCTCCTTACATCCGCGAGAAAGCCGCGAGAGAGAGAAGCTAGCTAGAGTAAAACAAGAGCAGCAGCAGCGGCGGCGGCGGTTCGAGAGGTCAGGGAGCGCTCACGCACCTCTTCCGTACACGGCAGTCCTAACGTAAGTTATTTCCCGGGCCGTGATTTAGAGCTGGCAGGGGCATAAAAGAGCCAGCGCGCGCGGCTCTTCGATGCTTGATGGAAGCTGCGCGCAAGCCGAGACTCGTGACCGGCTGCGTGAGGCCTAGGCTAGTCGAGCTTGCTTGGGAGGATGCTTTTTTAAGATAAGGGGATGGATTTTAGAATCTTGTCGTTTTGAGTTAAACTTGTGGAAGGTATTGTTCGCTTTTTTAAAATTATACTAATCTTCTTTTATTTTTTAATAAAATTATTTTTAATAAATCACTTAAGTATTA
>JAPYZA010001401.1:0-30611 GCA_030522685.1 Eupelmus azureus | reverse complement strand
TTTAGACATAAATGTCATGTTAAGAATTAAAAAATATAAAAGTGAAATTTGTAATATGAGTCATTCAATTTTTTTAATAACCTTGCTGATAGGCAAAATGAATAATTTAAAAATAGTTTTCAACAACACATATTATTATAGAGATTAATTCCCAATTTTTTTACAGAATTACTTGCACTTCCATTATTATAGTTTACTATTTTTATTTTAGAAATATTATTAATATCATACATTACCAATACACTATAAATATTAAAAACATGTATATTCAATTTGTAGGTGTTACATAAATTAAAAAAGTCTGTGATAAAATTACTTTCCCTGCGTATTCTGATTAATTGTCAATCATTATTACCTTTCAAGAGTTATTAAATCTTGTATATAAATAATAAAAGGAAGCTTCCGGCTAAATATTTTTAAATTTATAACTTTAAATAATGCCTGTAATTCATTTATTAGACACGATTCATATAAAAAAGCCCTAATAATTTATTTGATATAAATAAATACATAAAATTCTTTAACAATTAATTAAATAAAAAAACATGTTATACGGAATTAAATATATTTTTTTTTTTAAAGTTTTTAATAGAATTTATTGATCTTTATTGCTCTCTTGATTTAGAGATTTTGGAATTAAATATTTCTCACTCAATAATCAATAATACGAAAAGGTAAAAGTGAATAATTTAATTAATTTAAAGTTTAAAATATAATGTTAATTTAACATATTCAATAAATCAAAACATGAATGTAATTCTAAGCAATAATTACATAGTTATTAAACTCTCATCCATTAATTTCCTACCATCTTACAACTGCGCAAACAAATAATCAAAATTATTTCCACACTTCCGAACACCATTAACAAACCTCTTATAAAACCCACTTCACTCCCAAAAAAATCGCCTCGCGAAGTAGTTTCTAAGTACATCCACTCAAAAACGAGAGAAAATGAAAAATCCTTCAGACACGATTCGTTTCCCCAGCGCACGATGACTTACAAAGTTCACGGCTCTGCGCCGGCATTGCACAATAGCTCGCTCTTATCCTCGATCAAACGCGGAATAATAAGGATGCGGCGGTAAAAAAACGACTGGAGCCCTTCACGCGCTGCGAATTCAGCGAGCCGTTACGTAAACAATGAGAGGAGCCGATTCTCGTTTCGCATCGATTTGTAATTGTGAGATGCGTATGATTTTGCGGGGATTTTAGTGATTGTAAGTGGATACTTCGGAGTTCGAGGTTGGAAATGTTCTTGATATGGTGATTCTTGGGATTATTACTGATGGAGATGATTGTGTGCTTGTTTTGATTTTAACGGTGTCTGAATTTGGTGAAGGTTGGATTGGATTTATTATGCTGACTTAGAAGTCGGGCTATCGGATTATCAATCATAATATTAATATGCAGCTCTGAAAATTTTGATGGAACTATCTAAATCTGTTCAAGCTAATTTCTAATATCCAGACCTGACGCTGAATATTGCTTTCGTTGAACTAATTAGTCAATCATCCTGAATCTAGGCTATAAATCAGTTAAAAAATCAGAAAAGACCACATTTAAGATACGTTATTCCCAATCACTACTATTTCCCCCAACATATTAAATAATCTCGTCAAAACGATAAATAAAGAAACCGATATCAAAACCATGCACACATTTACCTCCATATACAACCAATCCGCATATTTAAATCACACTCCTGCAGATATCACACTCGCGTAAATAACTCTCACTTTACCAACTCCGCATTATTCAAAATCACCAACCAATAACACAAGTCCCATCGATACATCAAAAACCCAACCGCTCTGAAAAAAACCCACCCGGCGCAAAAGACGTCGGCAAAAAGCGCGATTAGAAAACTGGACCGATTTAGCGTGACGATAACGTAGGTCCGTCGATTACACGTGTCTCGTCTGGCACATTGACGCGGAAACACCTTCATTCGCGGCGGCGCGCGCCGAAGAAAGTGGACTACTTTCTTCGCGCGCTCGCCGAGATGCTGACGCTGATAGAGCTCTTTTCAGTGAGAGTGAAACATCTCCCCGGCGATTACCCCAGCCCTGGGGCTTGATTTAGTCGTAAAGCTCTCGGTGGCTAATTAAGTTTGCGATTTATCACGCGCGGCTATTTTTGCTGAGAGGAGAGTGATAAAGCCGGCAAGAAAGTTTCTGGTTATGGGCTGCGAGAGAGGCGCTTTTCTTTTGGTTTTGATGCTCGATTTTTGAGTTTGCGGATGAGGGAAAATCGTCGCTGCGTGTGGGTAATGAATAGTAATTATGGTTTTGCTTGTATAGGCGCTGAATGGAGGAAACTTTCTTTTGAGCTACGTGAAGTATGGTTTTAATTGCTGGTAACAAGTTGCAAAATTTGTTTTTATCATTGCTTGGTTGGATGTTTTCGGAAATATTCACTTCAGTGAAATTCTGATTTTTCAAACGGCTTTGTAGATTTGCTGATAACTTCCATCTTTGCTGCTTAGAAATCTACTGATCTAAAAATACCCAGTTTCAAACTCACCTTCACCAAGCTAAAACACCAACTACACAGTTTATGACCTACAAAGCCTCTAACTAAAACCTCTTATCTATCTCAACATTCTCCTATACACTCTATCTAAATCACGTACCTTCCTCAACCGTAAAAACCTCAATCCACTCACTCCGCATCCGCAAAAAAATCTCCGCCATATCAGTCGCAACTCCAAATCCCACGCAATCTCTATCTCCAACCTACTTCGGTACCCCCCCGCACATCGGCGCCGGATGACGCTTTGGCTCACGTCGATGTCGCAAAGTCACGCCAGGCGCAATCATTTTCTTCCCCCCCGGCCATAAAAACGCGAAGAGGAACGCGCGACACGAACGGTGCCAGTTCCTCATTAATGGCGCGCAATCGATATGTACTCGTTAGCAGCTGGCTACTCTCGCGGTTCTAATTGGCCCTGCGAGAGAGCGAAGGTTAATTGCGTCGAGGGAACGTAATCGTACCGCGGGCGACGTTTTCGCGCTCTTATAGATTCTGAGCTGCGTGCGCGGTGATTGCGGGGGATTGGGGGGATTAATAAGCGGGGTTTGTTTGCTGGGTGTTTTGATTGCTTTATTAGGAGAGGTGGAGGGAATGGTAAATCCGGAGATTAAGAGACGGTAATCGTTTAAATTAATTTGTTGGGGATCGTTTATTATGGATTTGCTGTTGTGGGATGAAGGTAGGGGGAGGATTAATGTGCTGTTTATGCATGGGAAAGTGTTGGATTAAATAGAAATAAAGGTACTTTATGTGGAAGAATAACGGAAGTAGTCACGAGGATATAAAATATCTTTTATTTTATAATTATGACAGGTATTTCTTAATGTACAAAATATATGGGATAACCGGTACCCGAGCAATATTTTATCAATACTGCAACGATATTGGCATTTATTGATTATTATAAACAAAGTTATAAATACGAAACTGAAAGACAAATATTGTTATCAAAGGTGCCAATGATTTACTAGTACCTTAGATAATGCATCGATTCAGCACAGACCATTTTTTCGACATTAAAATTTGCCAAACGCCGTATCTCACTGCAGCCACTCCGAAAGGACATATAAATTTTTCACTCGGCTAATTGCAAGTGTTGGAACTGTCATGTTTACTAATTAAAAAAAAATACTCCCGCTAAGGCGAAAAAGCCGAAAGGCTTTTCCGCTCGCCAATCAACCTAGACCAACTTTTTACCCCAGCTTCCTTTTTCTCCGGCTCAAAGAAAAAACTTCATCTCGAGACATTCGGCACCGATTAGCAAAGAGCTCGGCCCTTTTATTGAGCTATCACGTTCTCCCTCGTTAATATCCACGAAACGTCGTGCGAAATCCGCGCAGCCTTGAGCGCTCGAAACCTGGAAAATTGGCGAGCGCGCGCTGCGATAATTGCGATCGGAAAAGCGTGTATCGATAATTGGAACTTTATCCGCCGTCCGAATCGCGTTAACTAATCGACCTATCCACGCAGCGATGCTTTCATTTTCCGTATAGGTGTCGTGGGATCCTTCTATGTAACTCGCGCGACCCCCGGGAATTTATGATCATTGTTCTTATAAGGAGCTGGAATTGATTCCGAGCCCAATATACTTGGATATATTATTGCATAAGTGTGGTGCATTCTTGAAAGACTCTCGAAGCATGTGTATCGATAGTCGATTTATAAACGAGCGCGCGCGGGTTTTGAATCGGGGCGCTAATAATCGAATCCTTCGATCTTTATGCGAGTCGGCCGGCTGTTATCGTTCGGGGCTTACACGGAAAAAATGGATTGTAGATTGGGAGTTGGATATGGTAAATACAAGCATTGAATGACAGGTCTCGGCGGTGCCGGGCGATTTTGAAGTTTCGCGGCGGGCCGATAGAGAAATAAATAATCAATCTTTCCGGGGCCTGATGGCTTTTGAGATTGTGTTTATTCTGGAAAATTACTATAATTTTGCGAGATTTTATGTAATATTATATAAGACATGTGAGCGCTTAATCTTGGAAAAATACAAAGTATCAAAATTAATCAATAAGAGTCCAATTATCTGATGCATGCGCGTGTCTTGCCACATCTGGCTGTTTCTACTTGAAACCAAAGAACCAATATTTAACACGACTTTCCCAACAGATCCCGAGAAAATTATTACTAACCTTATTCAATTAACATTTCCCAAATAATACACAGTAGTGCTAATTTCCCGTTCTCAAGTTACACATCCCAAATTTCGCGCACAATAATTATTTCAAACTTTACAGCCGCCAGTGACGAAATTCACCTCGCATTGCGAAAGCGTCTATCTAAGAAACTGAGTGTCTATATGTACCTGCAAGAAACACACACAGTCCCTATCAATACTAAATCGCGAATATACATTTCGCGGCGTTCGCACGCGCGCCTATATCCAGACTCGCGGCTCGAAAGCATCCAATTAGTCCTTTATTACGAGCGATAATAAACATCCCGCTCCGGCGATTTCCATAAAGTATCTCATTGTATGCACCCTCCTACGACCCAACCCACGATGATTAACGCTCGGCCGACTCGAGCAAAAGAAAGTATATCTCCGCATCGACGGCTTTCAATCAGGATACGCTCGTGATTTCGCATCGTAAATAACTCGCGCATATAGCCACCTATATCGGCGTCTCGCGCACAAAAGTCGCGGAGCGAATTCCACGGCGGATCGCGCTAAAAACTCGGCAGTTTTGCCGCGAGATCGACGATAGCCCTGCGCGAGAGCGCGCGAATTTCGAAATATACACGAGGCTGCAGCACGTGAGTTTAGCTTGACATAGCGAGCTCGTGTGTGTATGTGTTTTGTGGCTAAGAGTACGGGTGGAGATAAGAGTTTTGTGTATTGCCAAAAAATCAAGCGTTCGATCTGATTAAAGCTGGTAAGTATGGGTTGTATAGACAAATGGGAGATTTTTTTACTTTTTTGCGTTTTGGCCGATAGCAGGTGATATTATTTTAGTCGCGCGCGCTCGGGGCGCTTTTCGGACTTATCTTTGGGCTTAAAAATTTTTTGTTAATAAATATGGTTTATCTAGCTTTGAATGTATCGATTCGTTAGAATTGGCGCTTTCGCACATTTATCTTGGGTTTGAATTTATTAGTGCTCTCAAAGAGCGACATGCCGGGCTTTTAAAGTAAGCTGCGCGAAGCGAACAACTTTCTTTCCAAACATGCACTTTTATAGTGTAAAAGAAGAGCCATTAAATTCTGATTAATCTTAAGTGGCAGTAAAAGTGTAACATTAAAAATAACAATTTTGCTGATTTGCATAAACGGCGTTAAACGCATTTTTGATGAAATAGAAAACCGACAGGTTTGGCCGGGCGTCTATTAATAAAAATTAAGGTATAACGAATCATAAATTCATAAAGCAAATAATTTCCTATCATTTTTATTACTAATTATTGAATTTTATAATTTCAAGTTTATTTTATCAATTAGTAAATACAATCTTACCCTAAACTATTTTTTGATAAAAAGATCCCACACTCCTAAAATTTTCATAGTCACCAATTAAACCAAACATAACCATCAACTTTCTTGTTTTCCCCGCAAAACACACGCGCATCATCACCTCGGCAAGAAACGTCCCATCTGACGCGCATCGCTTAGCAGTGCCGCGGAGCCGGTTCGTCGCCTCGCAGCGTGGCGCGTCGAGTTGTCAATTAGTCCGCGCGCTCATCTCGCGCCTTGCCGCGCGGCTTTCGCAACGAGGCACTGCGTGCGCCTCTCGACATTGACATTCGCGCGTCTTTTTCCCTTTTCGTTTTTGCGAGCTTTAGATGCGGCGTGGTATGTCTTGTTTGGCGTGTTTTTAGTATTTTTTGTAGGATAAAGTTTTTGTATGTACGAGATTGTTAAGTATAAATATTTGTACCAATTACTTGTAAAAGAGTATAATAAGTTATATAATATTATTTTGTTATTGCATGCTTAATGTGGTAGTAATTGAAAAGCAATTCTAATTATTTCAATATTTATTGGATAACATAAATTAATGATATGTATTAGTTGAAAAGCCATCGAATAAATTACAATAATTAGTTCATGTCACTGTCACCTAAATATATCAAAACCCAATTTTTACCCTTCTCATATCAGCCTTTCCCATAATTTCCAAGACTCAGCATTTCTAAAATTAAACAAACCAGTCGTCACCATCTCACCCCAAAAAAATCCTCCAAAACGACACTTCACAACGCGCTAATTAATTCATCCGACAGCCATCGAATCGGCCTTACGCGCATTCGTTGTCCAGCCAATAACCCGCAATGTTCCATTGCGCAATGACACACGCCTGCCAAATAACCCGAGCCCGCCGAGCAGATTTCCGCGTGGCGGATTAAAATGACACTCATCCAGGAAATCTGTCCCTAAGCTAATACCCTCCGCGCTGGAGCGACAAATTGAAATGTATATCGCGCTAAAAGCCCTGGCTTTATGTAACTGCGCGCGACAATTTTGACACCCGCGCGCGCGACAAAGTGTCAGAAACGTCAGGGGCGGATGCCATTGACATTGCAAAAATTTAACGCGCGCGTCAATTACACTCGGGCGTAATTGCAGCGGTTCTGGTGCGTTGGAGCGTGAGAATTTCGAGCTTTGCTGTCGGATTGTGTCATGCGTTTGAGTTTATGATTTATTAATTGTTATTTTTTTGGTCTTTTTTTTGTTACTAAGGACTTGATTTTGGTTGTATTTGGAAATGTTTAATTTAGAAGTTGTTATGATGGTTGGTAGCGTAATGATGTTGAGTATCGTTAGTATAGTATGTATACGAGCTGGCAGGAAAGATAATGTTTGGATTAGATTAAGACGTTTTTGAAACTATAATTGGTGGTTTCCTATGAATTTCGGGTTGAAAAAAACTTATTTCTGGACTAAATTGTTTCATGAATAGACCGGTTTCTATTGAGGATTATGGTTATTAATTGTAATTACTTAGAGAGCCGATAGAGCCATAAATTCGTGACTTAAATGATTTCTTGAAATCTGTGAAAAAAGTTTATCTAATCCGTATATTTATCTTCACGCCTTTCAAGTTTATTAATATAATAACAACGAAAATCAAACTACAAGCTGTCTTTATTATACGCACGTCAATATTAAACATAACTTTATATCCACTCAATTTTTGCACAATGAAATTCCATAACACGTTTAGCGCCTTTCTTCAATCTAATTATCAAAAACCCAACAAAAACTACATTTCCTGCTAACAATTTACACAAATTCGCTTGTTGTATAACTTCGGCAAACACATTAGCCTTACATAACCGAAACCCGCCAAAATCAAAACGTAAAATCAATTGAATTTCACAAAAGCATATAAACTTCCTCATTAGAATTGCACCCTTTCACCGGCTCACCTTTACCACTAACCTACTAAAACTTTTCTCACTATTGTACTCGCGCTCCCCTCGCCTCTCGAAGCATTTAAGCCTTTTACGTCTGCTCGCTCTTGAGAAACCGCCATTGACACTGATACGCTTCCCTCGCGTTCGTCGCTCTCTCGAATCAATAATCCTCGCGTTTTTTGCCCAGGCGGCGCCGTTTGATCAGTCCGCGGATTGTCCGCCGTTATGCGCGTTCTATTTTTCAGCGAGCGCGGCAACAAAGAGCAGCTGCTTCGATAAAGCGGCGCGTGTTGTAATAAACATAATGAGATTTTGTCGAACGAACGTAGGTGAGCGCGTGAAAAGCCTGCGGAGCTCGACGCGCTGTTACCTTTGTGTGGGAAAATCGTGTGCGATGATGATTTGTTTTGAAAGTGAGCCGGCTAACGGGGTTGGGGCTGATTGTTTTGCAAAGCGTTTTTCCTTTTTGTGTTGGGACTAATTAAGTTATTAACTTATTACTTGGATTACTGGTAATTGTGAGCTAGTCTTCACTTTGTGGCTCGTCGTTTATTTTTTCGAGGTAAATGGAATTAACCGTTTTCTTTACAATTGCCGGAGTTGCCTCATAATTTGATGGTGTATTATGGGGCTTTAAAAAAAATTGTGTAGGATTTATTTCTAATTTACTGGTAATTTTCGTGTTAATAATCGTTACAAGAACAAATAAATAAATCTTGTGCGCACGTATTTTTAACACCGATTAAAATATTGAATAATTTAGCATATTGAATGCTTTCACCTATTTATCGGTGAAAAATGAAATGCCTTAATAGCCGGCTAGATCTAATCGAATTTACAATCAGCGTATCGATGTAGTAAGAAAACAGAGTTGGCTCGAAATTTAATTTCACGCGTGAACAACCGTTTGTATATCAATGGAGAAAAGAATCTGGAATCAATTTCATTATGACCGTCAAGCACAAAGAAAACTCATAATGTTGATTAGGGATCCGTGTCAAGTTTAACTGTACCAATTGAGAAATTATTGTTTACGTTTCCTTAACGTAATCAAAAGTCATTGTATCGATTTTTCTTGAGTGTATATTATATAATATACGTAACAGAATTAAAAATTACACATAATTGAGTAATACTTATGCTGTAGGGTCAGTATTTATAACATATTATACAATAGATTTGAACTTTCATTGTTTCTTTTTGGAGTCCAATTTGAAACGGTTTTATAGCTGAAAATTGTTAATTAAAAAAATAGACACAAAAAGTTTTGCTATAAAAATGCTGCTAGCATTTTTCTCGATACAGCGCAACAAAAAATATTAATAACCTTCTCAATAGCATGATTAATGACATAATCTGCATAACAATGTTGTTATCATTTCATACATCGATGAATTTCTTTTATGATACGTACTCTATGTTTACACCAGTAAATGACCTCAATGAATTATAAAAGTAACAATTTAGTACCGTTTAGCAATTAAAACAAAAACTAGAATACCTTTTTTTATATCTATACAATTTTTTGCAGAATTGAATGATTAGGTTTTTATGAATGATAGAAGTTAAAAAAGAAACAAAAAAAATATTTTTTTACAAAATTAAACGTAAGAATTAGATTGGATGTTAACCTTTACTAACAACCAAACATGATTGTAAATATTTTAAATGTTTTTATTATGTTTTAAAGAATAAATTATTTTTATAAGTCATTTTGCTTAACGTTATCTTTCAAATAGCCGTCCCTTCTTTCAAAATCTTATTAACAGTGAACATTATACAAAAAAGAAAAATTACTCAATTTCATCGATAACAAAGAAATTGACACTCCCAGAAAATCACAACGCCATTTGTTACAGCCACAGAAACATTCTCTTACACATCAAACTGCTCACCGGCATGTCCAACAACTTTTACAATCACCCAGAACACTCCCCAAACATCCCACCCATACATCCAACAGACTACCTGCGAACATACCCAGGTCAAAGGGGTAACGCTCCTTTAATCCACACACCCACTGTTTAAAGAAAAAGTAGCCTCGGTCGTGACGCGGAGGTGCAGCCGAATACGCGCGAAATGCGATCGCTTGCCGAGCCCAGGCAGCGCGAATCCGACCAACTAGTCACGTTGTGAGCGCTAAACACGCAGCTTTAACTAGCGATGGGTAAAGGAGGTTACGTTGACTTATGCAAGCCCCGATCCGGCAGGTACATTATGAGACGCTCTTTGTGCCGGCGTCGCTAAATGTTGGCATTCTTTCTCAGCATAGCCCTTGCTTAGTGAAAGCGCGAGTCATTACGGCGGGTAATTTTTTAGGCGCCGGAGGTCGGTAGGCAGGAGATCGGTATTAGCGATTAGATCGTGCGAGAATGAATTCGCGATGCCGATTCTATTATTGAATTTGCCGGCTATTGTGAGAGTGTCAATATTAGGCGAAATTATTGTGGTAAAAGTGGGTATGGTTTCAGTGAGTGGATGACAGATGGTGGAGTGTTTGTTAAAGGTGATGGCAGTTGAAGTGATTGCTTGGTTTTAACCCACATTTGGGTAATTAGTTAGATTTGATTGTCCTACTGTATAAGCCTTGGCTTCTGAATATAGAGCTATAATTTAAAATTGAAATGGTACTGACATTATCTGCGTTTATCACTCTGATTATATAGATATAATTGTTTGAAGCGAAATTCGTTTTATAACTCTGAGATGATACTCTTCATCATTTTGACTTATGAAAGTAAACTTGCGAATCGAAAAAAATTATACGCCGCGTTGCGCAATATATCTCGACTCGAGAATACTCGAATTTCTCACGGAATGATCTTTTTATTAATTTCAGTGAGTATGCATAAATCCAAACGAAAATTTGAATCTTGATCCGGAATAGTAAAAGTCCTTGCGGTTAGAATTCCCATCATTAAAATACATTTATTTCTCACGTACATATTTCTCAGCATAATCCAAATTTGATTTCTATCCAACCCCTTAAGAGACATGCACGTACGGACAGTGAAAGTGAACTTTAATAACGCGAGTCATTAGATCTAAAGAATTTCATTTTTACATTGATACCTCGGTATTATAGTACTCGTGTGTGCTTTGCTACGTGATTGTGATTCTAGTTATTACGAAAATTACTTTTCAAATAGTAGCTTTGATTATATTCATGATTGCGAGCGATTTATTGGAAATCGGTAATCACGCGAAAATCGCGCGCGCAGTGTGAAAAGAAAAGCATTCGCGATTAATCATTCCATTAAATAATAATACGCACCTGGCGATACGTTCTCGGATGTCAAAGTATTTGAAATACACTTTAAAAATATCCCGAAATGACATAAATGTCAAAATCGATTTTTCGTCGGACACTTTTTACATTGCATTATAAAATAACCATTACAGCGGCATAATGCATAGGCTAAATATTTTCGAACGGCAAAAATTAATGGCGTGCGCGCGTACAGGTGCGTATTATGCACAAATCATTAACGAAACGGCCTGCTTAAACGACGGCGGCGGCGCGGCGCGTTTTCCTTTTTCTCTCTTTCGCTCTCGCGCGCGCCACTCTAAAATTCACATAACTCACCGCGCCGAATCGTAAATCTATCATATTCTGATCTTATGACTACTTTGTTCTCTCAGAACTTTTAAAATTCTTCAGCTCCTAAATTAGATCCAATTAAGAGAATAAAAGCAAGCGTCCCGACCGCTGCGGCGGCAAAAAAAATCCTTAATTTATATTTGAAAATTTAATAAATTTCTCGAAAAAAAACGGGAGAAGGCGCTAAAAATTCATGCATTATTGCGAGTCATTATCGAAACGTTCGGTTAAACGACTGCCGCATTTTTTTCGAGGTTCCGCGAAATTCGCATAATAGCGTGCGCTCGGCTAAATCATAAATCCATCATATTTCGATGTCATAACAAGCAAGCGGACTCTTTTTAGGCCGACGTTGTAGACCGTTGATTTTACAAGTAGCTATAGAGTAGATAACAAATTAACAATAATAACGAGCTGTTTACAGTGGAATTTTTAAAGTCTTTAATAAAAGTGCTGAGGCTTGTTGTAAATTAAGGAACATGATTCGAACAGAAGTAAATCATGTGTGTTAATTAATGATTGTTCCTGCACGAATTATGTAATTGTTGATGTTTTACTGTTCAAATTAGTATTGAAGTTTGAACAATTATCGAATAACAAATTACTTATCTAAGAAACATAATCGTTTAAAGTTTGTTTCTAAAATGTTATCTTTTGCTTAAGAAAAATCTGAGTTGCAATACTAAAAAGACATCTAATATTCATGATATATTAGTAACACTGTTATCTAAAATTTGTCTCTTAATTTCGCAAAAATACTTTAATATTCAACGATTTTGTAAACTTTGTAAATTCTGTGTACTCATAAATGTTTCCTAGTACCAATAGATCATTTATTCAACTTACGCCACACATAAATATACAAACTTCAACTTCTTTGATCAAACACAATTATTCAGACTTCTGTCAGCTTAATATTTTTACCAACCAACAATAGTCACCATTTGAATTTCCACCCAAATTAACACAACCCAATCCCCAACTCACCCATATAATTTCCTACAAATCTCCCACTCTCGCAGCCCAGCCCTAATCCATTCTACAGCCGATCGTTATTAACTTTTTGCCCCGGCAAGGACGCCATAACGGCGGCGCATTCGTTAGCTCCCACCTCTCCGCGATATAAACCTAACAGACTAAAAATCACGCTGCCCAATCGTAAATCCATCATAAAAAGCGTTGGCGCGAGCGAGATCCATATTTATGAACGGCGCGTCGGGTGGAGCGAGAGGGACGGAGTCGCCGTTGCGCCAATGCCGCGAGGCAATAAAACGCTATTTCTTCGCGTTTCCGCGTCAGGCGCGCGCGCCCGAAAAACCATTAAAGGGGGACTTCGCGCCGGGCTGGAAATAAATTTTATAGGGCAATTAATGTTTGGATTTCGGGATTTTTTCCTCGCGGATCGATGATTTAGGGTGGAATTGCACGCGATTTTTGCAAGTGTTGATTGGGCTGAGATCGTTACGTGGATTGGAAATTGTAAGACAATGCTGGATTATAGATCATGATCTATCGATTCTCCCTGAAATCCGATTCTACGTTTGTAGAAAAAAAATGAATTTGCCGCATTAGCGCTTACATAAACGACGAAAACACCACATTCGCGGTACAATAAATCTCCGAGAAAAAAAAACGATCACCCAAGACTACGTAGTTCAGCGAGCGTACGTGCTCCTTTCTTGCGTGAGCGAGTTACATTAGCGACGAGCTTCCTGCAGGCAGTAAAAAGCCAGCGTGAGTCAGAGAGCCGGAGATTCACCGCAGGTGGGCATCTCGCAACCTGATCGAGCGCGCAGTGTTTTATGCGCGACTTCCACCCTAGTTTTTACATAAAACTTTATATAAATAGCCAGTAAGTCGGAGTTGGGTTAATGAGTGGCGGACATTTTTCGAGTGTATATGGCGTGGGACGGCTTTTCCAAATTCTAATTGGCTGCTTGATGGGTGGAAGCGCGGGAAAAAGCGGGTAATTTAAATTTTTATCTTAGTTTTAGCGGATCGGCGGTAATTGCATTAGTTTTATTTAAGCTAATTATCCTCTGTTATGTAAGGCGTATCCCTTGTAAAGATTGAAGGAGTAACTGAGCCAGTCTGAGAATGTACGTTGCTTTGTGGGTAGAGGTTTGAGCTTAGAAGCTTATCTCTACAAAATAATGTGAAAACGTTAACATTTTTTTGTAGCGCAATGGTGTGTAAAGATTTGAAAAGAAACTACATTAATCTTTTAACCACACCGTTGTTTTCTATTTACAAATACTTGCCGCACCGTATCGCACTGTTTCTACTTAAGCTACGTGGTTACTCTTTTCATGTTCTTAAATCAGCCTTAACGGTTAACTTTTCTACCTTACGAGATAATAAATTCACTAACCCCGCGTTCTTCTCATTTTCCAAATGGCTATGTAGCTTTCAATCCCTTACACCCAGATTAAATTGTTGTTAGCCACAATAAATATCTCTTCAACACGCATAAATAAAGGCTAAAAAGTCAATCTCTCCGCATCTGACTACAATAAAATAATTAAAACTATCCTACCGACACCACCAGAACACCAAACAACACTCGCAACAAGCCAAACCTATAACCAGCCTCAGCTCGCGGAATGTTTTCGTTAATAAAGACAGCGTCAAAGCGCTGCCTTTCGCGTTCGACTGGCACTGTCCAAGCGCTGAATATCGCCGACTATATTCGCCGAACAAAAACACGGCTTGCACTTTCGGCGGACCACTGTCGCAATTAACATTGTCGGGCTCTCTCGGAGAACCCCATTGACTTATCCCGCCTTTTAGGGCATTTCTCGCCGTTTCTTTTTCTATACACCGGGAGTTGCGCATTCCGCGAGTTCCCAATTATTCGCCTGTCCCCGGGCACTTTTCCGTAGTCTTTCCGCGTTGTAATAAGGTAAGACACGCGGAATTTTTTTCTTGGCGCGAGCCTGGCTCCGTGGGGAGTTTCCGTGGTTTTTCATAATTAATTGGAGCATATTGTGTCTCTGGTTATACGAGTTCATTACTGATGAATGAGGTTGTATAGGTTTGATATGCGGCTGATGAGGGAGTTTACGGGGCCTCTGGAACAACTGCAGGGCCTAATTGCCGGGCTTTGACGTTTGGTAGTATTTATGTAGTCCGAAGCTACTCTGGTTTGGCGAGAATAAAGGATTTTCGAAAGGAATGGGTTTGACGAAATTCGAGCAATATAAATGCAAATCAGGGGCGTTACGTTTTCCGTGAAAAAATTATCTTAATCACTTGATACATTAAGGAAGTTTTTAACAAGATACAAACATGATTCTAATAATTATAAGTTTGAGCTAAATTACTTCGGAGAAGTCTAAGGTTAGCTTCTCATAAATCCAACGTAATACCAAGCTCTAAAAACTAAGCGCATTGTTTCAAATACCGCGAACCAGACTCCAGGTCCATTTACTAAACTTTTAATCGAAATTACACTTTATTTTCTCTCATCAACGCCCAGCATTTATTTCACATGTAATCGCCGCCCCGTTTCCGCGTTTCCACAATAATTAACCAACGAACGAATTCATTAGGCTAAACGATACTTTTGCGCGAAAAGAAAACATTCCGCTCCTGGAGATTTATAACCGGATGTCTCTCTTTGTGCCAGCGCCTTCGTTTTTTCGTCTAGCTCAGTCAAGCCTCGGCTGCGTTTGCGCAATATCTAAAAATTATGAACCACCTCGCGATTTATTTCGTTCTCTCTTTCTTCAAGCGCGCGCGTTAGAATTTTCCGTAATTAACTGTCAAATATAAAAGAGAGAAAGAAAGAGAGAGCTTGGCTCTCTAGGAATTCGCGAAAAGCTCCTTTCGCCCATTTACATTTATATATGCACCACGGCGAAACAACGCCCCCTTAAAATGTATAAATAATTCCAGGCCGGCTTTCGCCTAATCCTCAGCTCCGCCGGCACCCCGCGCCAGTTTCGCCATTCGGAAAACTACCTCGCTCATAGGCAATATATATATCGAAAAATCATAAACGCCACCTCGTTATCAACGTTATTTATTTTCACGTGGCTAAGCCCTTTTGCCAAAGCTCTCTGTTTTTTACGTCCACGGGGTCGAGCGCGGCTTAATGAAGCGAGAGGCCATTTTATCGGGCAGTTAATTAACTTGTCGCGGCGCGCGCGGCCAAGAGACGTCGCGCTGTATCGGCAGGGACAATCATAACGGGCGCTGATTTACGGCGCCAGGCGAACGCCGGATTCGGTGATCCGAGTCGCGTAATTGCGCGTTGTCCGACGTTTAACGTCGCGTGCGAGTCGCTCGACGCTGAAATTAAAAAGCCAAGGATTTACATTTTTGCGTTTTTTTATCATTTTTTGTAGGTCTAATTATTTTAGAGCTGCCGCGATCGGAGGTTTCGAAAGGCTAGCGCAATGAAGTTGTAGAGTGAATTTTTCAAAATTAAGGCGAGAAATATGAGTTTTGTACAAGGCTGGGAAATGTAGTGGTTATATCTTTCTGCGATTACCTCACCTAATGTACAAAGTTAAATTGATCATAATATTCCGTGAATGTAGGAATAAAATGCTTACGGTTAGTACTATTTCACGTTCAAAATTTGTTTTTAAAGGTATTGTTTACTGGTAAAAATTGTAAACATAATTTGCATCTTGAGTTTGCATTTTTAAAATAATACCTTTCTTTCGAAGAATATTTTGTAATGTTATCCTTTACTAATTTAACACCTACAATGTAATTTGAGCGTTTAGGTATTCAAATTACTTGTCTTTTCGAAATAAGGTACTAAATCACTGCGAGTAATAACTTAAAAACTTTTCTTAATATTCTCTGACAATAAAGCTTTCTACAAAACAGTACAATATATGTTAAAGCCACTTCAGCAGTATCTAAATAATACATTAATAAATAAAGTATCTAATTGAATTTAGCATTCACCATAACTTACGCAGTCAAACCCCGAAAAAAATCCCCGATCCCAACATATTACTTCATAACGCAATCACACGCAAAGTCCATTATGATCAAATTTATTCCCTCAATAAAGCACAGCCCGAGCGACACTCCGAAAAATCTCTTACTCGAAAATTTATGGTTTATTTGTAATACAATCTCTCAGCGCCGCAGCTGAACCCGAGCGACAATCGCTAAATAAATATCGCTCGCAATTTTCCGTGTCACGCGCGGCCATTTGTATACCTAGCCCAGTGTGTCACCGTTTGCGTATACCGCGGACCTAACAACCCTCTGTCGAAAGGCAAAAAAAAGAACAGATCTGCGCCGGCAAGTGCGTTCATTGTACATAGTCGAACTTTCTTCGGCGCTCGGCGAGAAAAGGTTGTGCCACTCCTTGAAGGCAGGCCGTCGTCGGCACCGGCAGCACGTGACCGGCATGTAAGAAACGCGAGTCAGCCAGGCTTTTGATCGCGAGGTTTCAAAATAGCGTCGAGTCTGCGCTACACGTATATAGGTACAATGATCTCTGGGAGGTTGTAGGGATTTGATTTTGAATTTCGTATTGGTATGAAAGCTCGGTGTGTGTGTGTGTGTGTGTGTGTGTGTGTGTGTGTGTGTGTGTGTGTGTGTGTGCATGTGTGTGTGTTTGTTGATTTTTGTGTTTTTGTTGTTTAGATGTTGATGTTAATGGTTTTTGCTTTTTTTCTGTTTCAGGTAAGACCTATTGCAGTGTACAGCTTATTCTTCGAGGGTGAGCCTATTCGTGTACTGCTTTTCTTTGCCTGTTGGCTAATGGAAATAATTCTTGCTCAATTCCAATTTATAAAAATTCGTGTGTTCTCTTTTCATTCTAAATACAGTAATTTTGAGAGAGTTAAAAAATCGTAATAATTAATGAATTTTCAATGTTTATATGATTAATGATTCCAATCTTGACCAACCTCATTACATAGCGTAATTGATCCAGCGCTGAAAAATTCTAATGTAATCATTTTACATTGAAAGATGAAACTAATTTACTCGTAATACGTTTAAAATAATAATTATACTTATTAATGGTCCTCCGTGAGTTTACCTTAGAATCTCGCAACAGCGTTTATACTAAAATTTTTCTACTATTCACAAGTTAATTAATAACCGCGCGAGCCGGCAATATCAGCCAACTCCGCGTACAAACCACAAAATTATCAGAACCAAAAATGAGCCGAACTAATTGCCCTCATTTCCAAGCGGCAAACGGCGCTTTAACAGGCCGTAATCCGCGCTTTAACAACCGAAAACTGTCTTCCCTCGCGCTGAAAGACAAAAAGCCCCGCAAAGAGGCGGTGCCTCCGCCGTTTCGAAACTCGCCCATTATCATGATTGCCCTTCTAATTAAGAATCGCGTTCTCGCGCGCATATAGGTACGAACTTGGCGAACGCGCGATTTCTAAATTGCCGCGGCAGCTTTAGCCCCCCTCCTTAGCGTCCATTTTTTTCGTTGCCGCCGCGAGCGTCGCGCCCACCTTTTTAACGAACTGCACTTTTATCTCGGCTCGCTGGAGTCGTTTTATTTTAACGGTGGCGCATTCCTTGCCCGACGGTCCTTCGATTTAACGTTTCCTTCGGCTTGAAAGGACTGCGCTTTGCCGAGCGTTGGAATTTCGAAAATTGCATGCCAGCTGAGGCTTGACGTATTTTCGGTTTCAGGCTATGGGTTATTATAGGCGAGGGAATGATTTTGATCTTGGGAAGGGGAAATGTGTGTGACTGTTGTGGGAGTTGCGGGTGTGGCGGGAATTTTCAAATCGTGGGATGTTTGAGGCGATGGTTTGAAAAGGATACAAAATTTTAATTTTGAACTTGCAGTGATTTATTACGGTTATTAAAGGCTTATATAACAGTAAACAAAGTATTAAACCCTGAAACATTTTAATTAGCAAATAATTAAAAATTTAAAAAGGTCATAATTACATCGATAAGGTAAAAGGGTCATATTTATCTCCAGTCAATACTGCCCGCATTCTGTATCTGCGTCAGCGCGGTAGTGCCAATTTCAATTTATCGAATAATTGCTCAAGTCTGAGAGTACGATATCGGTATCTAAGCTCATTCAAATTAGTTTTACCGCTGAAAAATATTGATTATTTATAGCTGTAGAATGTGGCAGGTACATAAGAGCAAGTCGAGATCATAAATTCGTTTTAAAAAATAAATATAATAATTTAAAACAAAAAATGCCTTCTAGAAATTGTTACTTGAATTTTACGAATCTTTGATGCTAATTACTTGAGATAAAACTTGTAATAATATTATGAATTATTCGTTTTTTAACATAAACAGACAATATTCTTTCCTTTTGTGAAGATATAAATTTGAACTGTACATATTAACGATGCCTTTATGAGTTTCACAGGTTTTTCAAATACGTCGCTTATCGGAAAATTTGTTTATGTTTGATTCAATCTGCTCTATAGAAAATTGCCTTGATATTATTTCTACCTCCACAAAAACAAATTACCCTAGCATTTATTAAATCGATAATAATTTCTCGCGTTTTACCTGTACTAAACATAATTTAATAATTGACGTGTCGCTGTCACAGACTCATGTCTTGTAACCAGAGTAGCATTAGATAATGAAAGAGTTTATATGAAACCTGAGTGTTTTTCGTCGTATGAGTAAAAATTAGAGCTGTGTATTAAGAAACATTTTATGCAAACGAGACTTTGAGCAATTTTGCCGTTCACGCGCCGAGCAATTAATGTTTGCCGAGTTAATACGTTAAGTTAATCAACGAGCTTCAGATAGCTCGAGTTTGCACAAATTGAAGAATAAATTCGTATCTATTATGCGCGAACATTGAAGTTAGTCTTTGCAAAATACTAAACAAACGATATAAATTTTACACGACTGCGCTCTTAGGTTTAATAAAATACGATAGTATAGGCAATTATCATTCTCTGCTCTTGCGAATCCTAGTAAATGTGTAAACGTTCGGATCGAATATTTAGATCGAATGTGTAGCAATTAATAAGTTACGCGTAATAATTTTACATTTTAATAGAAACCCCCGATTTTTGTTGCAAAATTATTTCAAATAATCAAACGAATTTAATCATCTACACGAACATTGTGAAACTTTTAACATTAAACATAATTGCAACTTTCATACCCATAAAATGCTAAATCCATTTCCTTATTCCACATAATATTAACAAATATTTACTATATACGACCTATTTCTTCTAGGTAAACTTCGGCCATATAGTGTAAAAAATTCCTAGTTGCACATTAAAAATTTTAAAAAATCCAACAAAAATGATTATCGATAACGATCAACCTCACGACTGCATCAGTTCAACCAGTACACTCCAAATCCCTCCTCTGATCGCCCGAATTTCGCAACGACCCTAACACCGACGACGCCAAGCAAAAAACACACCCTTCCTATACATCAACTCCACAACACGCACACACAACCACTACACATTTCATCAGCCACTTAACCAAGAATAAAGAAGCACGACCAAAACTATTAACCTATTGAAACCCAAAATCCCCATTCCACCTACCTCCTTCATAACCTAAAAAAAAATCTTTCAAAACAGGCAAGAAGCACTCGGCGAAGCCACGCGGCCCGATAAACAATTTCGCCACGAAGAAAAACTTTTGCCCGCCATATATACAACG
This sequence comes from Eupelmus azureus, assembly GCA_030522685.1. Taxonomy (NCBI): domain Eukaryota; kingdom Metazoa; phylum Arthropoda; class Insecta; order Hymenoptera; family Eupelmidae; genus Eupelmus; species Eupelmus azureus. Next base: position 10,502 of record JAPYZA010001401.1, on the reverse strand, counting down.
CAATTAGCCGCGCGGCCCATAAACAATGCGCGCGCGAGTGTACACAGAGCGCGGCGTGTGCGCACACACGTGCGCCGCTCACGTGAACTTGCGCGCCGCGAAAGGAGAAGGGGAGTTCATATCGCGTGCGAGAAATGAATTTTTAACCGAGCGCACGCGCGCATTATGCGCGCAGCAGTGAGAAAAGCCGGATTGACTCTCTATGGAGGTCTTTAGTTATAGGCGAGGATCGTTTAGCTGATTATCCTGGGTGTTGTAGGAGTGTTTTTGTTTGCGAAATTTCGAGGGTTTTGTTTTTGGATTTTTAGTGAGTTATGGTTTGGATTAGATTGTATGTGACGGCTTGTGAAATGATCTTGAATGATTTTTCAGGAAAGTTTATAAATACTTTGGAGGATTGGAGGTGTAAGTCGAACGCGTCGGAGATACGGAAATTCCTCGGGGATTTTGTAATTTTTAAAAAGCTTTGCATTATCCCCCAATTAAGTTTATGAAGTATTTCACATTTATTGCACGCCTCGCTTAGTTCGGTACTTTGAAATGTAATGGCTGACAGGGATCTAACAGTTTCTGAGGCGTCGTAAAATTCCTTATCAAGTCATTATAAAATCGAGCGCATGAAAAATCCCTCTTACGGAGCGGGCTTATATAAAAATTTATTACACCTTTCATAATTCCTAATTTCAACTTTGTACATACACGGAATTTAATAATCCTCCTTATAAATCCCCCTAAAAAAAATCATCACCCCAACCTCTCAAACCAGAAACACCCAGTGACCCTCTCGCGAATTCCGCAACAAAGTAGCAACAGCCAGCAGTAGTCCGACAAGCATACACTATTCTCTCCTTCCCCTTTAGAGAGCCCGTGCAGCACGTGAGCCAGCTGGACGAGAAAAAGAAAAGGCAGTGCACTCGTTCCCGAGCGTTCACATTGCGGCTGAGCGATGTATATATATTGCGATTCACGTGCTCGCTCACGTGTAGATCGCCGCGGCCACGCGTAGTTTGTAGGTAAAACGCATGCGCAGGCGAGAGCGAGTAACAGGGCACAGGCACGTGCAAGAGTAGTGCTCCGGAGCTCGTGTGTGGTTAGGAGACGGAAGGCGTCTGGACACTACCCTGGGTTTAGAGACCGGCGTGGGTGTGGTGTAGTTTTAGAGGTAATAGTGGAATGATGGTTATGATGGTTGTGTGGGAAATCGGAAAAAATTGGTTTAATTACAGTATTTATTAAGGTTTTTTTAAAAATTGGATTAAAATTATGTGAAACTTTAAAAGTATAGGATCGTTAAATTGTTGCTAACTGACATAAGGGGCTTTGGGATTTCCTGACATAAGGGGCTTTGGGATTTCCATACATCTGAATTTGTAATAAACTAGACGCAATTTTGCTTTTTAGGACGGAAATAATATTTCGCGTTGATCTAGCTGCTTCTGAATTTACTGAGAAAAATTGTGCTCACCCAGATGAGTGCACAACTTTCACATAATTCTAACGCAACTTCGCACGCGTATCAGTTGCTCTTTCCGTTTTATTACTTTGTATTTCCTTTAGATTATTTCAGCTGTACACAGAATTTGCGAAACTCGGCAGTACACAAGAGAAGTAAAACAGAGAGTGCACTTTTTATAATTGAATTATGTTGAAATACGTCATTTTTTTCCTAATTATTTTAACGCAGTATAAAAGGTTGCGTACAAAGCATGATTTAAAGCCGGGAAAATACTAATTTCCCACTCATCGCAAACTGCCATTGGTCAACTTCAATTAAAAAACAAACAATTCAATACCTCCGATAACATACTCGCCTTACCACAGCCGACTTTTTCTACTTATCACTTACCCGACTTCATCACTTCTCTACATTTTCTCTCTCACTGCACAAATTCTCACCATTCAAGCTCAGACCCCTAGTACCGTCATCAGCTACTACTCTCCGTATATCCATAAATCTCACCAGCTTTATGCCACCTCGCGATACCAAAAACCGCTCGTCAAGTGCCCGGCGCAGCTGGCCGCGCGCAGGACGTTATCTCGCTCGCATAAATACTTCAGTATCCCGCCGGGCGCTGACGCAGTACAAGCCGAGAGTTCGTTCTATAGTAGGTGTATATACTGTAGGGTTTGGATACTTGACATTGAGGTGCGTTTGAGTTTTTTTATGGCGTCCGGTGTGTACAGAAGGTTGTAGGTTACGCACGGAGAATGGTCGCATTCTTCGGGCTTGAATAAGATTTGTTGGGTTGGGCGAAAAAGAATGGGGGACGGAGATTCGGATAAAGAAGTCGGGAAATGGGGTTCAGATACGGGAAGTTGAAGTGTTGTCTGGTGCACCTGCAGAGTGAATTTGAGATTGGTGAATTTTGAAATGCTGATAGTGTGAGTCATGATTTTTACCGATGCTGGCTTGCACAGTAGTCCGGTATCGATTTTCCCTATCTAAATTTCACTGATTATAATTTAATTTATGTCTTGATTTCGAATCGAAGCTATTTGCAGTTATCAAATTAGCGCTGGGTAGCAGCGGCAATTTCTTATGAAGAATAATATTTATTACGTAAATAAACAGGCAATTGAAATAACAACTAATAGGTGTGCTCGTGAAGTTAATGAAATCTCAATCGAGCCAATACTTCAGAATCTTGGCTTCTCGTTTTCGCATTTCCATTTCTATCACCCGCGCACTCGTTAATCAACCTGTCGAGATTAGATGACATTGATTCGTTAAATTTACGCGCTCACTATTTTCCTACATTAATACAGCACTCACTTCTGCAAAGCGTTATCATCGCCCCCAAATTTCAACGCTTTCTCGCTCGTTCCAATAATCAATTTTATCAATAAACTCCCCAACTCGTTCACGATCTCGGAAACACTCGTTCAAACCAGCTCCCCATGTTTCTCTCTCACATTTTTCAACGTCCAACCGAAATAAGTAACCCAAGCGGCACCTGCGCGCCTTGAGTGTCGGTCCCGAATATATCGCGGTAGCAGCGGCTTTTTGCACCTTTCCAGAGCAGTGCGTTTATGAGTACAAACTCGCGGCTTGTAAAACACGGAGGCGATAAGGCGCGACTTCCGCTAGACTCTCGGCCGGCGGAGGATGGAGAAAGGACCGGTAAAAGGTTGGTTCGGTGATTTATCAGTGTAGCTTTCGGAAAAGTTGACTGGCTGTGGGTTTATGGGTTTGCTTTTCGTTTGTTTTGAGAGAAAGCTTTGGTTTACACTCAAGCGCTTGTTGAGGGTGTGGAGCAAGGGTATAAAGGCTTTCTATAGATTAGGATAACTTATAGCGAATTAATTTGTTTGATGATTTCGGTAAAAGTAGATTATCGATTAGTTTTTTTACTATAAAAAGAGGATTATCATATTCGTGAAAGTCGCGGACTACGTAATTAGCTATCACAATATTGAACTTTCTTGCGCCACTGATTCGATCCGCTCCAAAATGACAAAATCTCATCTCGAGCAATTATCCAACCAATTCCCCGTTCCACACCGATTGTCACAATTCCGATATTCCATCTCTCAAGTGTCACTATCGATGACTCGTCCAGCTTCCTTGAATAAAAAAAAAGCAGCTGCACGCTCCGGTAGTCGGGACTGTAGATAGAAAACCGCGGAGCACTGTGGTAATCGGTAAGTGAAATCGTAAACAATCGGCCCGCCGGGCCTAGATCGATTTTAATTGCAGATAAATCGAATTTCACTTTTATGAAAGTGCGTATCGATACGCACACCTGCGCCTCTCGTTAGGTGGTGCGTGCCGATTTTTACCGAGCCGATCGCTTAGAGAATAGACGGGAATTGGGAGTTTGGCTTTTTTTCAAAGCTGGAAATAGGAACCAATTAAAATTTGTGGTTTGTGGTTTGTAGGAATGGTAGGCGAGGAATTCGTTTGATTGAATGGGATTTTTGCGGGAGTGGAAGAATGGCTGATAATTATTCGAGCGTTTATATAATTATCTATTCATTATTCAGAGGGTGAATTTTTACCCGGGAGGTCTAATGTATGAGCTTCGATATTTTTCCGTTTCTTTCTTGATTATCGTGCCAATGAGATATAAGGATAGGATTTTATAAATGATTTTCAATGCCCAAGCAATTATTACTCTACTTATTGCTACTTTCAATTTCAATAGCATCTAACATAATATAGCCTCGCAAATAAAAATCCTTCCAGTCCAATTACCAACCTTAAATTATTTGAAATTCTTCTGAGAAATACTTCATAAAACAATTCAACGAACCCGGCCACTTCGTTATCTCCGTCCTCGTACCAAAATTCCACAACCCCAAACCCACTTACCCAATACACAATACAAACTCCGCATTCGAAACGCTACCGACTTGAACGTACGAAATAATAATAGATTCATCTAGCTTGGCCTTAACGCTGCCTCGCGAATTTGGCATTTATTGCAGCGCCTTGGCCATAACGAAAGTCATTTTACAACGTTATTACCGCGCGCCGAGCGAGCGATAAATAATTTTGACGTTTCGTACGTACACGTCGAACTGGCCGCGCTGGGCTCTGTCGCAAGTCTGCGCTACTAATGAGCGCGCAAGCATCGTTTGAGCTTGAATTTTCGTAGATACACGCGTGTAGGGAGCGCGTTTCTCACGGCTAGAGACTGCTGGACCGAGAGATATGTCGTGGTGGCGAAACAATGCGGGACGCTGGTGCGACATTGTTGTGATATTGTAATACGATGCAGATTTAGAAGTCGAGCTGTTTGCGAGGGTAATTGGGGCTGTTTGTAATATTAAGGTGGGACATGTTGTTAGGTGGTTGGATACAATCTTTTAGAGATTGTGATATTTTGTTAATTTATTTTGTTGATTAGACTAGGGCAATCGTAATTGAATTTGGTTATTTTCGATTTGACGATATGATAAGATATAACTGCTGGCACCATTTGACTTATATTATATATTTTAACGACCCATTCAATCAACTATCACCGGGGCATCTACACCTGCAGCAACCACACACTCTCGAAGCCTAAAAGCTAACAATCGGCCATTTCAAAACCATCGCGACCTCAGCTCCGCGCAATCCCGGAATGCCCTACAAGCCGATCCCCGCCGTTCTCTTCACCTCGCACCCAACCCATCGCAAATATCTAGATGACTCCTCGAACCCGCGCGCCAAAGTCACAAATCATCCTTCGAAAAGCATCGATTTCGCAAGCGTCCCGAGCTCGTAGATCGCATCTAAACTGCCGGTAAAAGGCCTCACCTATTCAGCTACATTGGCGCGCGGGTCACGGCAGATGCAGCCTCTCTCTTGAGAACAAAGGTGAACGGGAGACAATGAGGAGCTGCCTGCGCCAGAGCGATTCGCACCTACTCCCTCGCTAACGCGATAAAAGCACGCGCTCGCGCATTTTCCATTGTCTTGTCGATGCGAGTTAGCGTAATGGCAGAGCTGCGGGCTTTTTCGGTTTTGTTTGAATATTAAGGTCGGTGGGGAGATTTATGGCGGGTTGCCGGAAAAATGGCTAATTAATTATGGATTATTTTCTTTTAGCGTGCATGTTAAATTTAGCCAATTAGGAATAGCTGTTGGGAAATAAATCGTTTAGTTTTTGTATTTTGATACATTTTATTTCTAAGTGATACTTGGGCGTTTATATTTTGATAAAAAGTGTCATAAGTTGTAGTCGTGTAGAGAATCCGGTTTTACACGTTTTGATATAGTTTTTAAAATTAAATACTATGTTACACAGGAGTTAGGTAGACAAATTGTACGACATTTAATTCTTTGCAACTAAGTTAATCAACGCTATACAATGTTTGTAACTAAATAAATTTCTAGTTCCTGTTCATTAATAATTTTCAAAATTAAATAAAAGTCTATTAATGGAAATTGGAATACCAAATTTCAATCTTAAACCCGAAAACAGTAAATATCTTTATGTACCAAATGGAAAGGTTAAATAACCAATTCACTTGTGTTTCTGGCTGAAAAATCCGGTATTATCCTGAAAAGAAAGCCAAATGATCGGTAATAAAAAGAATCGAATTCAGCAGATCAATATTCAACTGAAATATTATCTCCTTGAAAACCTGTAACACAGGTATCTTACATCTATATGTGCAATAAAGGCAGAACATTAAGCATCGTACCACCATTAACATTCGGCTAAAAAACAGGTTTCATTCGCACAATGATTTTCCCAATATCTATCATTATAACGAGCGCAAAAAACTCGAACGCGGAAACGTCGATGTTAGAGCGGAGATACTCGCAAGGCGCCGCATGTGTTAACCCTGATTGGGGTGAAAACGCGCCTGGTTAATGCGTAAATCAATCGTCGCAAGCGCAAGCGCGACTATCGGCGACTTTCGGACGTTTTTCAACGTTTCACCAGCTGCAGGGTTATAAATGATCTTTATCGGAGCGATGTAAAAGTCCGATTTTATTTACTGAACGGTATTCCGACTGATTTGGCAAAGTTATCGACGGGGCTTTTGCTTTCTTTGCGATGCTGCGTAAGATAGCGTTTGAAAGTAATGGAAAAAGTAGCTTTTCGCGCTGTTATTTATGAGATTTGCCGGATAATTTGCAAACTTGTTGAAAACTGCGCTTTGATTAAAAGAGCATTAAAATTATCGATCGCGACCTTCGTTAGATCGGCGCGCGGTGAAAAAATTCGAAATTATTCCGTCAAAAAAAGTGGCGCTACTCTTTAATAAGTGAAAAGCGTTTAAATTAATTACATCGGCTTTTCCGCTCGAGCTAACCACATAATTGAGAATGTGGTACGTTAATTTTTAAGTCTTGAAGTAATAGTCACACAAAAGACTAATTACTAAAATGTACGATAAAGTTAAGTAGCAAAAAAGTAGCCAAGATGTATTGTCGAAATAAAAACAAAAAGGTAACAAAGGAAACTGAGGCAAGAACTTTACGCCGCTGAAACTCTTAATAAATGGGTAATTAGTCATTTGGCAGACTAAAGTCTGTGGATGCAATTCTGCTACCACGAAACTTTAATGAGTCTCTTTCTCATTCGTTGCTATTAACATTTTTCCTGCTTTCTACATTAAGAAACTAATTTTCCAATAAATATTTCCAGATTTAAGCTAAATAATCTAATTCTTAAATTTAATAAATAAGTTTTATCAAGATTAAATTTCCAAACAATATTTATCGTCCGACTTTTATTTGCTCTGTACTTTCATTTCAAAGTCCACTTGTCAAAAAATGACGGTAGCTTACCAATTTTTTGCTCTCGCTTCCTAAAAACAAAACATTGGTAATAAAAAACGTTAAACACCTAAGATACCGAGTATTTTTTCACTGTCTCAGTTTTTTACCACCTCTTTCTCCCGGCAAATTTCACAAAAAATATGTCACAAACGCGGCCCAATTGACAAAAGCACGCCACGAATGAGGAAAACGTCAGCGGCGGCAGTGACAGGTGTGTCGGAAAACATCGGGACTTCGATCGCTCACGGGGAAAAAAGTCACTTTTCGCCGAGTCAGCGAGCGTGTCTAAACAGTCTCCCGTAATGCACGGCGCCTCCCACTCGTCGGATTTTTTGCCCGCACCCCGGCGATTGTCAGGCCGAGCAATCGAGTTTTCACGCTTTTCGCTTTTCACCAAAGGTCGACAAATACACCGATGCTTTTACGAGGCGTTCGCGCGCGGACAAAAACCAGCCGGTGTATAAATCTCTTTGACCAGCTGGCTGCTGTCGTATATATTTTGCTGAATTTATTCGTACGTTAACTGCTATCAATAAAGTGTATGAATGATGAAAAATAATAATGAATGAATGGTTGTATATCATGGTTGCTTCATAGCCGTGACCAATTTTACGGAATGTTGGTAAAAATTCGAAAATCTTTTATGAAAATTAATTAACTGAAAATGCAATTTTCATTCGGGCATGACTTTGACGGATCGCTTGAACTGCTTTAAATTTAGGCTAATAATCAATTCTTCATTTTTTACACTCCTTTAAAACATTAATTATCACATGCCAGCCTTACCATATGCATAGACCTTAAACAGAAAAGCTATTCAGAAGTTTTCACTAAAAAAAACTAAACCATCTAAAGCCAAGCATATGACTCGACAAAAATATTTTCTGCATACGCAAACCCAGCATCTCCGCCCAATTAAACTCGCTCTCGCTCTTACCGCAGCCGCGAATTTTCGACCCCGGCTCGCGTAATTTCACGTCGATTGAGAAAGCATTTTTCAAGGCTAAGCCAAGCGCGGGCTCCAAAATGGCACAACGCACTGCTCGTAGCGCAAAAAGCATGTACAAGCCGGCTGCCCGCTCTCGTCTCGCTGTTTTCCGTTCTCGGGCACTTTCAATTTTTAAAGGCGCAGCAGCCGGGCGCTAAAAAATTGCGCCATCGATCCAGCGCCGGCGAGCGCGCATTCACCGCGCCGAGGCATATGACAGGTCATTGTTTCCATTTCACGCGCCGTTGTTTCAAGAAAGCGGCCGATCTCCGCTAGTGCACCGCGCGCTCGGCTTGAGGACTGCGGTTAGGAATTAGCATTATTGCAGTGTGTGGGCTGAGAGATTTCTTTGTTTTTAGTTTTTTTTTTCTTCTTTTTAGCTGGACGTTGAATGTTGAAGTATTTTGTAAATTATTGTATTTAGTTTAACAAGCGTTTATTGTTTGAAAACTATAATTTTTAAAAAAAATTTTTATTTTTTATCATTAAGGGGTTAGTCACTCTTTTATAATTAGTTCTTAGACTTACAATGTTCATAAAATATTTCGTAATACATAAATTATAATTTTTTTACTTTATCTTGCTTAGGTATTAATTTATTTTCTTTTTATTTGTTACAGGTTGGTGTTAATTTTAATGTTGCATTCCGAAGGGTAAGCCAGCTAAAGTTCACTTTCTCCAAAATCATCGATTTATTGACCGCTATAAACCGTGCACATATAAAACGGGATTTAGGTTAATCTCGTTTGAAAAAATAGGTCAAACAAAAACTTGACATTGGATAGAAAGTAGAGAAAGATCAATGATTTTTTATCGAGAAGTCAAGTTCAGTGTATGAACATGTTGAAATATACGACCAATTAAAAGTAGACCGCGCTCCAGATTCGTAAGACAACGGTCCAAATTCCCGTAGTATTTGATAAATCTGCGTGCTCGCCAAAAGGAATTTGTAACCCCTGTTATATAACAGTATTTCGATGTCATAACAAAAGAATATAACCACGAACAATCCAAGGTTACCCGCAATATTTAGTTCATCGAAAATTCGCATCTAGAGTACGAGACTCACAGATCTATAAAAAAAACCGCAAGCAATCCGTCAAACACTTTTTTAAACCACACGACAGTCTGGTCATACCCGTCCACTATCTACTTAAACCTTCAAAAACTTCATACACACCTGCAACCTACTTTTCCAACCATCCGAAATCTACACACTTAAACCAAACCCTGCAATCCCCGCCAACCATCCACCAAAATTCCCTAGTCAAGCCAACTCGCAGCCTCTCAACGCTATGCATCCTCGCAACAATAGTCCGCGCGCTTTGCGCCAACGAGCTAGAGCCCGCTCCGGCCCTGGCGTTTCAAAACCGCCCAATTAAATTAGCATAATCGCGACTCGGGCCGCCCGGCCTTGCACAATGCGCACCTTTCCAAGCGTTCCAGCGTATATACGCGCGGGAACAAGCCAGCGACGCCTTTTTTCTCGCCCCTGGCTCGCGCTCCCGCCGCTGCAATTACCCATTTTTGCCGTTTTTTGCCGCGCGACAGGTACGAATTTGTCGTCGTCTTATTTACAATGCGCGCATCGGGCGAGCTGCTTTATTTTTTTTTCATAGAACGCTGGCTCGAGAGTTTTATTGTCTTGGGTAATACGGGTGGTACACTGTTACAGTTTGATTTGAAAACGCCGGGTTATTGAGGCACGGGGGGCTTGGCCAATTGTTTTATTACGCAGACGGAGGGGTTTGAGCAACTCGAGCCGAGATTGTAGGATCGAGTTTTATTATTTACGAATGCGAAATTCAATTTCGCCTGCGAGCGTTATTGTTAGCTTTATTTCAGTTCAATTGACTTCGCGCAGATTAAAAGAGCGAGATATTACTCAACGTTATTACTTCTTATCTACGACAAAATGCCTTTGATATATTGCTGCGTAACGACATTTGCAACATATGTAAGGAAAGCAGAACTAAACGCATCGTTCTTAATCATCCACTAAGCAGCGGCTTCAGCTAATTGCGTATCCTCTCAAGTCTTGCGCGGCGTAAACCGGCGCGATAACATCTCAGCGGATGCACCGCAGGTCGTCGCTGACTGAGATAAGGCCTGGGAGACGTCCTCGCGCATCCGGCCGCGTCTGGAGCGAGGTATTACCATAATACGAGGCCGGCTTGATGAAATTTCGCGAGCGCTCGCGGATTAAGGTTAGTGATGCAAGCGAGAAGCGCTGCTTTTGACATTTTCTTTAGCGGTGCGCTGGGTGAATTAATGCGCGTACGGTTTTACAAT
>JAPYZA010001400.1:0-26898 GCA_030522685.1 Eupelmus azureus | reverse complement strand
AAAAAGACAGCACCTCTCTCACCATGTTAAAAAAAAAAGCTCGCGAAAGCTCGCAAGCGTATTCCTCGCAACGCTCCCGGAACGTGCCCCGGCATCCCAACAAAACCACACCTCCACCCCTGCCCTCCCAGCCAAACACAAAAAAAAAAATATACGATCCACCTCTCGCAAATCGTCAAATTTCATCTGATAGGCTGGGCGAGGAGGCAGCGGAGCAGGAGATAGAACGCGGCAGCTGCAGCGCGCGGGAAATCGACTGGAAGAAGCAGCAGCAGCAGCAGGGCCACGAGGAGATTGAGATTTCCGGATCAAAGGCCGAGGAGGCCGCGGAAGAGGAGCTGCAGCCGGCTGCGCAGGCAGCCTCTGAGCTGCCGAAGACGGAGTCGGTGCAGCGCCGGCTGAAGAGCGCCACTCTGGACCGAATGGGCAAGATGCTGAAAATACATTCCAAGTCGAGCGGCGAAAAGGTGCGTCTTTTTCTCTGTGTCTGCAGTTTCGATTTCCGATCCAGCGGGGGAGGGCTAGGGATTTTTTGAGAGGGAGGGGGGGGGGAATGTTATTTAGATGAGTGTGCAGACGGTGGAGGCTTTGTGAGGTCTGGGAGGTATTTAGAGTGGAATGTGTAGGGATGCTGATGCTGGTTGAGGTGGTTTGTTTAGTGATGTAGTGAGAGGGGGATTTTAGAGGTTTATTGAGGTTTTTGATTTAGTGTTTTGGGTAGTTGAAAATCGAATGTTGCTTTCTGTTCTGGGAGATATGGTTGATTATCAAAAGTTGTAAAACTCAAATCATCGATATACTGACTTAACTCTTTTCTTCCGGAAAAGCAACGTAATAGACATACTTTTGAGTGTATCGTTTAATAAAATAGTATTTCCTATTATTAGTTCCATGACGTAAATAATAATTGTTACTGCACTTACCTAGTAAAACATAAAACTTTCTCTTGTTATAATAAAAAGTTGAGAGATAAATGAAAATTTTTAAGACTAATTTCTTAAAAGCATAAACATAAGAATTACTTCCGGATGTTACACATGAAGAATTTAGTATATTTGTAGTACTGTGAATATACAATGACCGATTTTATTTCATTCGAGGAAAGTATTAATATTCGATTCATAAATGTAAATTTTATTTAATATTCTACAATGTCTAAAATGTAACCAGAAAATAGTTCAAAATATTATTATAACAATCAATAAAAATACTTATTGTATCAAAGTAATTTTGCTTAATCAAGAACTTATTAATATCCGAACATTGTTATAAAATTAACTAATAGATTACATCTTTGTAATAAAAAAGTTTAAATAATTCTATCGTTTTAAAAAATGTTTTTATTTATAAAATTTAAAATTCATCCGTATAATTTCTTCAAAGAGAGACTTGGATAGGGTTAAGAAAATTTTAAATAATTATTAAATTCGTTTGATTTGATAAAATATTCTGTTCTTCTATAACAAATAACAATGAATCAGATTTACACCAATAAACTAAATCAACACTAGATTTGAACACAAAAGAAATTAAGTAACAATTCTTAAAATAACTTTTTCTCATATATTCCATAAAAGCAATAAAAAAAAGTAACAGGTTGACTATTCTCTTCGCAGCCGGATGCAGCGATGTCGGCGAGCGCAGGCAGCGAAGAGCCGACGAGGAAGCAGAAATTCAATTCCTTAACGAGAATGTTAAGGCTCTCGGATAAGGAGGACAAATCAAAATCTCTCGGGCAGTATCGGGGTCGCTCGCTGACGCGAATTTTACGGAGAAAAGTGCCTATCGAGGGCGATAATCCGCCCGACAAACCGGACGAGCATGTGCGCGGAATTTTCTCCAGAATATTGCAACAAATTCGAGGTAAGCACTTTCTCTCTCTCTCTCTCTCTCTCTCTCTCTCTCTCTCTCTTTCCTTTGGCAACTTTCCACTTCTAAAAAATTGAATAAAAAATGAATGTATATTGACTTTTTTTAATATATTAAACGCTTTGACTCAAATGTATAAGGATCGTCTAGGAAATATAATACTTTTTATATTATAATTGATAGTTTGTTTTTTATCATTAATGGATCGTAACTTATTAAATTAAGCAATAAAACTTTTGGTAAAACAATAATACAATAAAAAAAGACGTTTTCTTTTAAAAAATAATTTAATTGATTTTTTTACACCTGTAAGAATAATAGTAAACTGAAAAATATAGGATTAAAGTTTAAATTTTCTACCTAGGTCGATCTTCAAAGACTGATTCAGCTTCTGGAAACTCCTCACAAAAGAACAAAGAGAAAAGTTTGTCACCTTCAAAATCACCATCGAGTTCGGCTCTATCAGAATTAAATCTTGACACTTCATGTCCAGCTATAAATGCTCATTCTCAGGCTTGAATTTTTGAATATTTGCTAAGAAAAAAATAAAGAATATATTTTTGTAGGATAAATCATAAACGTTAAATAGTGTCAAATTAATTTTTTATGCTGAATTTATTTTTGCTTTCTCAATGAGAAAGCGTTGTATTGGTGAAAAGTTTTTATTGCTATTCTTCATTATAAATCGATTCCATGATCGTTATAGAGTCGAAATATGCATTTTTTTTAAATATCCATCTGTATGTGTATGTAACCCGATTTTTATGTCCCGTCCTGGTTTCCAAACAACTTGAAGAATCTTTACCAAATTATCCATTAATTATTTTCTGGAAATTAATTTTGAAGAAAATCTGCAAATAATTTTGAAAATCACGTTATTGATGTGCACTGAGTTAAATAATGTTTTTTTTTTCAATGATTTTTTAAATATTTTATAGTATTCTATTATATAAAATTTACTAAATTCGTGAATCAAAAACTATTTGAGATAATCGTTTAAAATTTATAATGTAACTTTGTTTTACTCATACTACTATACTATATTTCTAAAAATTATCAAGACATTTATTAAATTGCAAACAGAAATTTTTGTTTTTCATTGTGATTTTTCCACACCACTTTATTTTTTAAACTCCTTTTATTAATTTATAAAATTAATTATTAAATATTTATCTTCCTGTTCATAAAATTGTTAGTTCGGATGTATCAGATCTTGCGAACATCAAATTTTATTCTTCTCTGTATTCTGCAGAATTACATTATTATTATTTACACTTGTACAAAATTTGTGTGCAATTTCTTTTAATTAAATAAATAAAAATTTTTACGAATGGCGAGTAAGCAAAAAAATACACGCATCATCACCCTTATTATATTAAAACGACTCAAAAATTTGCATAGGCATCGGTAGCTTAATTGGGAGATCATCCATCGCGAAAATGAAAGTTCCTGTGTTCAATACCCAGCCGAATAAGGCCGTACACTTTTTTTTAAGTTCTCCTCTCCTCGTTGATATTTTTCATTAATTTATGGAGTGTAAGTTCATAACGAAAATAAATAATTAAGTTTACATTTTTCCATGCCATCTTATTTTGTAGACTGTTCTTTCTTAATTTTTAATATTAAGTATTTAATTAAAATAACATTAAAAGTATGTAACGGGGTAGGAATTTTGGAGAAAAAGGAATAAAAATACACTACGCGGGGATTCGATCGCACAATCTTTGGACCCAGAAGTTCACGGGCTATCACAGAGCTAACTTCGTAGTGGCTATTGCTGTCCTTAAGTTACGGCCGTACACCTACGTCCATTAATTTTCATAATTTGTTTTGTTTATTCATAGGCTTAGATGGATATCACTGGCGGTCCTGATATAACTTGTCTTTGTTGTTCGGTCGATTCTTACGGGACTACTGATACTCTGGTATAACTTGTCTTTGTTGTTCGGTCGCTTCTTAAGGGACTACTGATACTCTGATATACTGATATCTGGCCGGTAATATTGAATCCTGTAATTGCGCCGACTACTCCAAAATTCACTTTCCGTTATAATCAAATAATATAAAAGCATAAAAGGTTTACAATTTGGAGGTACTGTAATAATTTAATAGATAATTCTCAGGAAAAAAATTACAAAAAGGATTAATGTTATACCTTAAAATTTAAACTTGAAACATGAATATAAAGATTAAAAAAAACATACATTCAATGTCCATAATTAAATATGTTTATATAAATAAATTATATATAATGAATAAATATTTTATTATAGAAAATATTAAAAATATATAAATTTTAAAAAATATAAGAAGTTAACATATAGATAAATTAGTACAAAAGAATTTTAGTAATTTCTGTAGACATTAACATTAGTTTAAAAAAAATGAAGATAAAAAATACATAACATTTCTTTGAGAAAGCTTAGTGCATTCGCATTAATTCATTAATTAAAAGCGTATTTTTACTACAGAAAGGGTTTAATAAGATAATTAAAAAGACAAGTTTCCTTAAGAACACCATGTTTATTATGCGCGTTCGTCGACGTCCGAATTTTAAATAAAGATTTATACAATGTCAGTTTTTCTTCGTACAATATATATAAATATATTAATAAAGTTATAAAAAAATGTCAAAAAAGTTTAAAAATGACATTATTTTATACAAAAAGGAAGTTCTCTTTTTAATATACAAACATTAACTGTTCACAACATTCTTTGAGTAAAAATTGTAATATCAGTTTGAGATATATTCGATGACGTAAAAAAGGCCGACGTACAATGTTTTCTTTTCAGTAAGTAATAACCAATGGTTGTCTCTTTTTTTTCGACACCGATAATATAAAAAAAAAACTGCGAATTAATTAAAAACGAAACAAGCTGTTACTCATCTGCGACGGAACATCGATAGACAATTGTAATTTATCAATTATCACAGAATAACGTAAGAGCGGTAGTTTATCTCTTTTCATTAGAGATATTCATAACACCTAGTGTACATCGTGATGTGATCATTTGTTGGAGATTCGTCAATAAAATCGCGAACCTTGCGACTTTTACGTTTTTTGTTTAATCTACAAACTATATAGCTTTACATACTGAAAATTGGAATATTTCATCGACCTACAGTCAATGATTTATCGATTATCTGCGCTCTGTAAAGTTATTTAATCTACGCTTTGTTCTTATACACACATTCGCCGAGGCATCGAATATGTCTTAGGCCTATTGCGTAATAATATAATCTTTGTTTTTTTTCGAAATTGCGAACTTATGGTAAATACTTTATACAAAATTACATTTCATAACATGTCCGAGCACATAAAGACGTTTTTATTTAAGTACAAAGAAAAATTGTTCTAAAACGTGTCATGACTTTTGTTATTTGTATAATAAATTCATTGCTAAAAACAAAATTTCAAGCATGATTAAAATAACTTTAAAAAATTGAATAACATAAATTACGGTTTTAAACAAAACGATAAAAACATGAAAGTGGGATTTCATCTCGGCTTTTCGTTCTGTGCCACTAAAATGTAAGATCGCGTTCGTGAAAAAATAGAATTTTAAATGGATAAAAACAGCTTTATTAACCGGGAATTGACGAATTCCAAAGGCTATCAACGTTTCTCGCACAATAAAATCATCGTTTCGATTTTCAGTGATCGAAACAGGAATAACTGACAAGCGCAATAAAAGAAATGGCAAAATGATACACATATGTCAATGACGATACTTCATTTTAATAATACTAATTGATAATGATATTATTAATCAATAATAATAAAATGCTGCAAAAACAATAACAATCGTAATAATAGGTAATAATACAATTCTCGATAGAATGTTTGACCTTTGCAACTTAGTTTTTCTCTCTTGTAAAAACGACAGCGACGTCTTTTAGACGAATGTCAAATTTATTATTATTTATAGCTTATAATTACTTAATTTCTAGGAAGACTGATTTACCGACAAACGTATAATTACTGAGAACAAAAAGTTATCTAAAAAACCATTGATATTGTACATTTATACAATTAGTTAGTCTCGGAATAATAATTATAATATTATTTATAATAATATAATAAAAGAGTACATTTTTAACAAGAAGATAGTAATTTATTTTTTCTTCACTTTGTCGGTAACTCAGAATCATATTTAACGCCCAACGAGGACCGTGGCACCTTCAGCAATTAGCGATTCAGCGATATGTGTTTATAACACGCTCCAAAGCGTACATTTAAAATCAAAATTTTGTCCTCGTTTGTTTTACTTATAAGCTTACACGTCCTTTCATTCTTCAATAAAATGACTTCCGAAAATGTTTTAAATTATTTTTTTGCACTTCGTGCGATACCTGAATTCCGAGCCAAGAAACAAGTCCTTATTAACATTCGTACATAACTAATAAAGTAGAAAAATTAAATACACTCTTTTCCTCACATATACAATTGGCGAAACTTGCGCACTTCGATTATATAACGTGCTTATTTTTAAGTTCCCCCCAGAAAAAAATCGAAAAAAATCCGAGACTTGCAACTTCTTTTGTGTTATGACGCATTTCATTTATTCATTTTCACAACTCTCGCGTTTCACAAAGGCAGAAATACTTCCGCGAGAGGATATGGCTTTCTACGAAGATGCGAGTTTCTTGTTCCCACAGATTTTCGCCTGTTTACTTTATTTACTTGATTTTTAACATTAGAATGGGAAAGTACTGAATAACGGGATTATATCCGGGTTCCAAATACGGTATCTTTTTTACAGGGACGTTTTAAGAAACCCTTTAGAGTTATTTGGCTGATGTGCGATAATTAGGGCACCTCTCGACATTCGTTTTAATATTCAATATGAACGGAAAATCGCTCGCCGGTTCTCCGGACTAATCATTCCGAATTGATTTTTAATGAATCTGAGTGACATTTGTAAATTTACAAATCATAACAACTTGAGCAATGTACCGACTAATTAAATGGATTAGTTATACTAACGAAATAACTAATTATTTAAGTTCTTTAAAATTATTAGTTAATAATTGATTATTGTATAATTTACTTAAGCAATTAAGGATAATAGCTCTTTTATGGAGCTACAATAATAGAATTTATAATTGCATTTGTATATCACAAAACTAACTAACGAAGTTCGTGAAAGAACTAATTAAACGCTCGATATAACGTAACTAATTATTTACAAGAAATAAACGTAATCGTCGAGGTAGTCGAGGTTTTGAGTACAAGGGATCAAAAATACATCTTTCCCGAGCAAAGGTCTTATTAGAGATTCTATTAAAGCAAATCTCACATCATAAAAATGATAATTAAGAGACCAAAGTTGGTTTAAAAAAGTATACAAATTTAAATATTTCATATTTCGAATATGAAAATAAATACCTGACAAGACAAATAAATAAAAACAAATAACATTGGAGTATATCTTAATAGTACAAATTACTCCAGTCATCGATGTAAAATGCAATATGCACAATGTTACATAAACGCACACATTGCACAAAATTTAAATTTTAAAAGGAAAATTAAATGTACATATATACATAAAAATTATCGGCGAAGCCTCAATAGTTCATTATTTTTTTGATTGATTATTACTATTAATAATAATAATTATTTTTATTTATTATCTCAATTTTTTAAATTAGAGATACATCCGTTTAAATAAAAACCAGATAATGTTCTTTCACAACATTCTAACAGTTCGATTGAAGACCACCTTGCTCTCTGTACACAGCTCTTAAAAACGAAAAAAAAATGCCCGCTCACCCTTCTGACCCTCAATCAAACGTCTCCTCGACTACCTGCGAACGCTCGTTCAGAACGTTCTCTCGAACGTCCGATAATGGACGGAGACTGCTCAGTATCAATGTATTCAATACGTCGTCGTCGGCGCGCGAAGAAGGGATCCTGTCTACTCTGGCCGCCTCATCCTGTCACCGACTCAGCCTGCGTCGGTCGATCAGCGGCGACGAATCGATCGGAATGTCTTGGGAGCTCTCGGGCCTCGTCAGCTCGGCCATCGTCGTACTCTCCTCTTCCTCCTCCTCCTCCTCCTCCCTCGAGCTGCTCGGTATCAGTCTTTCGCGCTCATCACATTCCCGACTCCGCGATACCTTCATCATCTGTAAAGATAATTGCAGCAAGGTTACACGAGTTATTCGGAGGGCACCGTTTTTATTTGATTCAAAACAGTAACGAGCGATAACAGTAAGTTCAGCTCTGGTTTTTTTGTTCATGCGCACTGGCGTTTGGGTTTGCTGAGCAGCCAAATGCAAATTGCTTTTGTGGATAGTGAGTATTTATATATGAATATGCAGGAACAAAGTTCCTTTTTATGAAATGTAGAAAAAAACAATAAAATGTATTTTTAAGTTCATGACAATTAGGATGTAAAAAATTAAATGCAAAAATTGAATTAAATATATGATTTAAATGTTTTATAAATAGTGTTTTTTAAAATTATTAAATTCGTTATATTAATGCAAACATGCTAGCCGTTGGATTTTATTTCTTTTTTTAAAATTACTTTCTTACTGAAATAATAAGTAAATATATTTATAATAATTAATGGCACAGTTGTACATTTTTTGATAATTATTTTTCTTACTGTATTATTTCAGAAATTTCATAAAATATTAATAAAATCTACTGTAATTCCGGACTAGAAGAACTATAAAAAATATTAACCATGCAAATTCAAACTACAATTCTATTTATACAACCCAGACTTTTACAAACAGAACCTCAAAATATCCTCTACATATCAATATGGCAATTATTTATTATATATTTTATATATAAATAAACCGAAGTATAAAGATATTTCTAATAAAGAAGAAAGTTATTAGAAACTAAACAAATATATTCACACATTCGGAAAAACAACCATTACATTAATGTTACAGACACCCAGTAATTTTTAAAATTTATCGTTGATAGAGATTATTTTATCGATAAATCTATCTAGGTTAAATAAATATAAATAAATAAATATTAGTTATTTTACAGTATTACTTAAAACATAAAATTCTATGTACATAATTACAATAAATAGGTCAAAACAAAAAAATTATTCAATTACATAACGAATAAAAAATGGCATGCTTCATTCCATGATGGTAATATACATCTGCAAGTCTCAAATCAATTGTTGAGACAACTCAGTGACAAAACACGAATAACGTGCAAATATTCGAAAAATTAGAAAATAAAAAGAATCCAAGCAACGAACGATATTCCTTTTTGCTTCTTTTTTGAAAAAATTACCGTCGGAGTAGTACTCGCTGCTCGAATGTCACCTTTCCTTCTCATTTTCATTCTCATTCTCATTCTCATTTTCAGCCTCGACTGGGCTCTTTGCGCTCTCGACCGAGCTTCGATTATTCTTTCCTAGATTCAAAGAGCGAATGATTGGAGATAATGTTTTCAGATTTTGAAAAAGAGTGAATAAAAAAATATGCGTTTTGAATTTACGAAACATTATTATACTACTTCCATTATAATTAAAAAAGTTTACTCTTGTTAATTTTTTTCAAATTAAATTTGTAAATCTAAATTTTGATAATATTTACTGCAGCAATTTGATATAATTTTTCACGATTTCTATTAATCAATGAATTGTAATTTGCGTCTGTATTAATATGTAGTTAAATTTCAAAGAAAAGGTGTATTAATTTTTTTAATTACATGGGATACTTAGATAACAGCAGGGTAATTCTAGTATAGGAAAAAGTCATTCTCTTTTCTCATTCAGTAAAGCTTTGCGGCATCAAAAGGATTTACACACACAAAACGTTACTTGAGAAAAATGCTTTCACTGCTAAAATTAGTCACTGCTCTTCCATATCCTAATTTTATATTACTACAAAGCAGGATATTTTATGGGAACTTGCTATTAATAAACCGCAGCATAATAAAGAAATTGTGTTTTTCTAAAGTTATTTCATTAAATGACCATCTCCAAACTTATAAATATACGATAGATTAGTAGTAAGTTCAGTGCTGTACTATTTCCTTGCGTTATTTTAAAAGTACTGGTCATGTGAAAAAAAGATTAATTGGATTGATTTGATTTGTCATAATCATTAATTTAAAAATTTTGCATTTTTACTAGTTATTTTTATCTCAGCACTGAAAGCGTTTAAACAACGCTAATAGCCCAAATGCCTAATCTCCGTAAAAACTGTCACTACCTTCAAAGCCCTGGTTGTCGTGTATCTCCCGGGGCGGTCCTGTGGTATCCTGGCCCTCGAGGACCGCCAGGAGACACTGGTGTATGCAGATATACTGTTGCTCGGTCTGAACCATCCAGACACGTTCCTTCCTCATCGCCCAGACGATGCCAAATATGTCAACGTAGTCGCTCACGAGGATTTGCTGAAGTATGCGATCGAGAGTTATGAAAGTACCGCTACGTCCAACTCCAGCACTACAATGAACAACTATGGGTCGCTGATCCGGCTGAACGCGTTCACGAAACGCTCGCACAAAGCGCGCTAATGTTTGGGGCGGCGAAGGCACACCGAAGTCTGGCCAAGTAGTGAAGTGGAAGTGTTGGATTACTCGTTTCGAGTCGCCCTGCAAACAGATAAACGAATATTATTAAATTGTTCTTAAATATTATAGTTACATCGAATACAAAAAGCAAAACTGCAAACTTACTCTTCGAAGCATGAATTCGGTAATACTCCAATCCGAATAATGTGTCTCATTTAAGATCGTAACAGATATATCTCCATAGTAAACTGGAAGAGTATCCGTCGGCCAATAGTGATCACACTTTTCCCGACCTTTCTCGATGCAACGTGTGAGCATAACGATCGCTCTACTGTTGCTTTCCCAAACCATTCTCCAGAAATCATCTCTCGTCGAATGCAGAGGACCTTGCGTAACTATGAATTCTCTTGGAGAATTGTGACCCTATTATACAAAGAATTTAATTATTAGATTTAATAGTATAATGACGATACTGATGCAAATAAACAAAAATATCATAATTTTTTTAAATTTTGTTTGACAGGTTTAGTGTTTGGTCATTGCTAAAATAACGCAATCCAATGTGGAGCCTGATAATTTTTTTTTACCCTCGTTAAAGAGTCGCTCTAGTTTATCAAATTAACAAGAACGAATATGTAACATTAAACGAGGGAGATAAAGTAGGGAAACTGATATCTACGAAAAGAAAAGACTCACGGGCACGTAATTGGCATTAATATAGTCCGAGCCCTCTTCGTCGTCGACGGGCTGGAGCTTGAATCTACTGTGATCATACGGCAAAATATTGGTGAAGCGATTCTTCGGCCTGTTGCATGGCAAATCTGCGGCCGTACAGGGCTGATCACGTCCCACGTGCTTCAGCTCTTCGAACTCTTCCGAGAAACGGAAGTCAGAATCCGCCGACATTATTCTGTAGTGCTCTGCGAAGTTTTCTACCCTGATTGGTCGACTGTGCAGAGAAAATATAAGTTGGTTAAATGTTTTTACTTTAATTAAAAATAATTAATTTTCATTAATTTGTTAAAAACGTAAAGATTCAAATTAAGTAGAACGAAAATAAAATAAGTTCATTTTTTAATTTATTTTAAAATTATGATTTATGTCTAACTTTTGTAACAGATTTATAACTTTTAAAAATTCTTTGAAAAAAAGACACGAGTATGAATTAGTTATTAATGAATGCTAATTAGATGCAGCGGGAAAACTGCAAGCTGTAATTTTTCAATTTAAAACAAGGTGCGCCAATTTATTGTTTACTGGGGAGACTTAAAACTGAAAATAATGAATAGCTCGTGACTCATAATCATGATTGAATAAATTAATAAAACCTACATTGAAAATTCAAAACAATAACTGCGACCTTGCATTAAAATCTTATTGCTAGCCTGAACTATATAAGGATAAAATAATAACATTAAATTTCATAAAAAAAAAAAAAAAAATTGAACTGACCCCAATAAAAAATGCAAGAACTCGCAAAGAATGCCATTACCTAGTTTCGATGACGCTGTCTGGCAGCGAGAGGTCATCAGTAGCTCTGGTCTCGGTGGTCTTGCGTCCTTGGCTCCTGCGCCGCCTTATTAGCAGTCCGATGCCGAGCAGGGCCAAAAGCAGCACGATCGGCACCGTCACGCCGACTATGATTGCCGTATTGTCCTTATCTGCTCGTGTGCGCGCCAAGAAACGAGAAAACAAAAAGAGCGGCTTTAGTTAAACTTAGTATGGGCAGCGTGGCGCGCGACTTTTTCCACACATCACGGACATCGAAAACCAAAGCGAGCGTGCATGGTAATGCGGACAATGTTTTTAATGATTCGAATATGTGCGTGCTGTGTGTGTTTCTTTCGATTCTTCTTTTTTATTTTTATTTTTGTTTGATGGTCGCATGTATACATGAGGAGGTGCGCGTATGTGTGTCAATGGTATGTGGCTTTTTTTTATTTCTGTTGATCTGTACAGGTTTGCTGTATGCATGGCAGTGTGAGATGTACTTGTCTTTTTTATGAGAGGGATATGCATCGATTGTTCTTTCGCTTTTAGTAGCTTACCTGCCAACAGCAATCCTTAGGCGAGGCATGTGCACGAAATAATTAAGCATGAATTTTTTGCGAGCATACTTTTACTTTTCATTTACTTTTCTTTTACTTTTAGTTTACTTGTTTAGGTTTTATTTATATATTTCTTGTTAGCTTTTAGTCCCATCACCATCATTAAGATTAAGTTAAAGTTTATTTTTGCGAATACTTTGTTATATTATCACAGCGGTAAAAACTATTGCAACTGCAGAATTAAATGAAAGGTAAATATTTGTTTCATTAATTAGAAAAGGTATAGATAGATTTCAAGGCGCTTCAGTGCTTGCTGTACTAAAAACCTATATCACTTTGGGATACATTGTTAATAAATTGTAGTCATCAACTTTATTATCAATTTCTTAAATGGTGAAAAATAATACCCAAAAATATACAAACTGGCTACAATGTTAAAAATATAAAAAAAAGTTTACAAGGTAACCCAATAGTATCTTAAGAATTCCAAGAGTTAAAAGATTTAATTGTTAGTCGAATCTCTCAAAGCGAAACTATATTGTAATTGATTAATCAACGCAGCGTCACTCACCAGTTTGAATGGGGAAACTGTAGCTCGTATCGGTGAACTTGTCTGGTGCCGTGAAAGCTCGAACTTTCACCCGGTACGTCGAGCCGGACTTGAGCGGCCCATTGCAGTAGCCGCTTTTGTTCTCGCAGTTCTCCATACCGATCGTGAAGTCCTCCACCGAACTATTCTTAAATGGATAATACGGCTCCATCACCTGAAAAGCAAATAATTGTGCGTTATATAAAGTGACAAAAAGTTAACTAAAGTAAATTTATACGAGAAAAATAAAATAAGTAATTTTTATTTTATCTACACTAGATACCGTAGAATCTTAAGAAATTAAAAAATATACTAAATATACTAAAAAATATAATCCTTCGTTTTATGCCTCTTTTAACTTGCATTTTAAAAGTCTACTAAAATCAAAACATCTTAAAAACTGTTCAATTAGCATCTCGTCTGGCAGCGTCAATGCTTCACTCATTCTATGATGTAAAAGCAAAACTAAAACGCAGGAGCGCACCGTCACAATGTCACCTCGGTCCTCATAATTTCTATTACTTTTTAAGTTGTGTTTAAAATTTAAATTTATTAAGAAACAAACTTTTGAGAATATTTAATATTATCTCAGTACTGCTTAAGGACTGTCATAATAAATTTATAAGTTGATTACAAATTTCTATTTTAAATAGAACTTATTTAAATACACAGCTGATTTCGTCACTTCAACACTACACGAAAATTAAAACTCAACAACATCCCATTAACAATACATTTACTTTTTCACAAATTTCCTCGAAGCTCTGTCTTCCCTACCTGATAAGGGGGCCAGATGCTGTATGCCTGTACGTCCCTCCAGGTGGGCATGTCGAGACTGCTGGCGTTCTTGCTGTCGTCCTCGGCCACGATAATCGTGTACGACGTAACCGCACCGTT
Source organism: Eupelmus azureus (assembly GCA_030522685.1). NCBI lineage: Eukaryota > Metazoa > Arthropoda > Insecta > Hymenoptera > Eupelmidae > Eupelmus > Eupelmus azureus. Next base: position 12,988 of record JAPYZA010001400.1, on the reverse strand, counting down.
TGCCTCGCTGAAGTAGTTCTTCCTGAATCTAATCTGAATAGTGGTACTACTGCGGCAGACCTCGGTAGGTACAGTCTGGGAGGTGGGCTTAGGTGGCGCCAATATCGGCATCTTCTGCTTCCAGATGGCCTCCTGGCCGAAGCCGACCTTCGTCTCCGCCTGGATGCGGAAGACGTACGTCTTGCCGGGAATCAAGTTCTTAATCGTGCCGCGGAACTCGTTGGACTTGAAGTCGCGGTTTTGCGTGTGAGTCGAGCCCTGAAACAGCGCGAGCGCGCGTGCACAGAATTATGTAAGTGGCGTGGCGGCAGCGCGGAATGATCGGACAACCGTCCGATGACTATTGTTTGCACTTAACTTGAGTGCATTTTCGAGATCTGATTTGTGAGTGTTAGAGCAGACTTTTTCCTTTGTTGGAATAATGAGGCACAGTTTAGGTTTTTGTTGTTTTATGAATGAGGAAGGGCCTTGCAAAGTTATCTATTAGCTGTTGTGTTTATGTTTAAAGTATTAGTGTAATGTAAGTAATGTTATTACCTTATCGATTATTAATGATGAAACAATTAAATTTTAATGAAAGTAATGTTTACAGCAATGTTACTTGAGGCAGTGAGAGACACTTTCCACAAAGCGATTCTATATAATCATGGAGATAAAGATCTTAAAAAACACTATCAATCCCATGTAAGATAGCTATAAGTTTGTATCTTATCGCATTTGCAACGATAAAGGAAATGTAGGATTAACGGCATCACATTTAATATTTTTGATTCATACATTGTATTGAATCATTAAATCAATACTTTAAATCATGATAACTATCAAGATCAAATTGTTTAACTAGAATTGGAAATACATTTTTTATATTTTATATTAAACTTTAATAAATTGAAAATTAAAAATTACACATAAAAAATAAATACCTGAAACAACCATCATGCTATCGAATAATTATTTAACGATCAAACAATTATTTATATAAAATCCAAATTACACATACCTCCAAACCATAAGTAATGCTGAACTTCGTAATAACGCCATTCCGCTCCTGACTGGGCAGCGACCACTCAAAGCTAATATCGCTCGGCTGAATGTCTGTCGGATAGAACTTGTCGACTCTACCAGGATACGACTCACTCGTAGTAAAGCTAGCGCTCACAGGATTCGAGCGTCGCAGGTAGTTAGATTCAGTACCCGAGCGCACGACCAGCGTGAAGGTATAGTTGCGATGAGGCTTGAGATCGGTTATGGTGATGGAGTTCATCGACGTGATATTCTGGACGTAGTTGTCGTCGGCGATGGTGTATTGGACCTCGAAAGCGTCGTATTCACCGCGCGGTGGATCCCATGCCAGAGTGATCTTCGTATCGTTGATCTCGGTGGCATTGATGGCTGTTACTGGTTCCGGATCTGTGAATTTTATATACAATTTAAATATCGATAAATAAATTGATGAATTTAAGCGTAATGGAAAAATTTATTTGTCAAATAATGAAATCGAATGGGAACATTGTAACTTTGATCTATCTTAATTATAAATTCTTTCTTCGTGCGAAAACAAAAAAAAAAACTTGACAGTAAATGAAGTACGAATATATTGTAATATCTTTAAAACAGATTCTTGAGTGTGTTTTGCAATTGCGAAAAAATACGATTATTGACTCGCTGTGTATAGAATTTTTAATTCAAAAAAATTTCCATAGAGAAATGTAATATTTAACATTTTAATGTACACAAGACACCTACTTCGTTCAACTAGATATATATTATGATTTTTACCTTGTCAGAACTGAAAACCTCGATGCAAGCCTACTTTCATATGAAAAAATTCAAGCAACGCAAAGCGCTGATGTCAACGATCAACTAAACGAGTAAATTTTATTTTCAAAACACGTACTCACTTTTCATCGCTTATGGTGTTTAATCCATTGCGATTACAACCGAAGCAACTGCTCGATTGTTCTATTTTCTCGTTACTTAAAAATTATCACTCGTTTAGATTCATTGATAAATTACACTACGTTATGTCACGATTGAAGGAAAAAACGCATAACACGTACATTTTTATAAAATCAAATTCATCTGCGATCTCGGAGAATCTCGTGCGACGCACATTGACGTTTTTTATTTCATCTCTGAAGACTAGCATTGGAATGAGGTTGAAACTTCCGCCAAGGTAATAGACATAATTAACGCCATTACAGATTATGAGCAAAAAGCATATCACAAGCCAACAGAAAGTTGTCTGACCAAAGCAAATTACACCAATCAATAGTGTAACTCAATAACATAGCGGAAGCTAGAAGCATTAAGCTTCCTCGTATACATTTGCTTTACAATTATGAATTTTAAAAGTTTGAAATTACCGTGCAGTGGTAATTTTAAATACTCCAATTGTCAGAATCAAAAAGGCAAAATTAAAAAAACAATAAAAATGTTCTACGTTTACCTAGAAATGAAGATTTATCAATCGTAGAAGCATTCCAGAAAGTCACTTAATAAATCGATTCCGATAAGCCCGACCGTCAACTTCTCGATAAAAACCCGCACCCACAAACTTACACAGTCGCACCCACAGAGAAAACAGCAATCACTCACATAATCTGTCCTGCCTGAGCAGAGGCCTGCTCTCGACGTTGTCGCTGACCGTCCAGACGGTGACGTTGTAGAGCCGGCCCGGCGTGAGTCCCGTGAACGTGACTTTGGTGTCGGTATCGTTGACGATGCGCTCCTGGGTGGTGTTGAGGCCGTCGCTTATGCGAAACCGATAGAGATCGAAGCGCGACGATCGGATAGGCGTCGGCGTGTAGCGCAGCGTGAGCGAGTCCGGCTGGTCGCGGTCGACCACTACCACCACCTCCGACTGAATCAGCGGCACTGCAGCGAAGAGGGGCAGAAAAAAAACAGGCACATTGAGTTGGGATCTTATACGTAGGCGCGCTCGTTTACACACAGAGGCGTGGCGCTCGTATATGTGCAGCCGGTACGACAGTTCAATGGCAAAGCGAGCCGAGAGATAATGTACATACACGGATGCGGGATTCGGGTAGTATTTTGGAAGTATGCGGTTTTTCGAACTCTTAGAGCGCATGCGGATAGATACGAAAGATTAGATGGTACATACTTTACAGACGTACATGAAATTCACAACATTGAGTTTTCTACATACAATTTTTAATGTAGGCAACTGTTACCAAAGTAAGTTGATAAGAATTCAAATCAGCATTATTACTTTTTAAGACATAGGAATGAAATTTTTAATAATAAGTTATAATTTTTCAACTTAAAATAAAAAAAAATTAGAATAAAACTTTTAAGTTGCTAAATAATAAAAAATATAACTTTTTAGATATTTTGGCAATTTTTATAAAACATACAATTAATTAATCAAAAAAATTTATAGATTAAGTAATATAATTAACAATTGATAAATTACAGCATACTTTTTCCATTACTTTTAAAAGTGCGATGATGAATTAACGAAGTTGAGTCCGGAATTCGACAGATGTATTTCCATAAAAAAGGCACAAAATAAATACACAATAACATTATGATGCAATAATAGTAATAGAAAATATTAACGACCGTTGAGTAAATAATTTAACTATTACGGTGATCGCATTAACTGCATTAAAAGCTGCTGTACAAAGTTTAAGACACGACGGGTAGCTTACAGTGCAATTATTTATGCCCGAGTGACAGTGGACAAACATTGAGAATGAATGTACGAATGACGTCTATAGTAAGAGAATGAAAAACAAACTATAAGAGTATGAATGACTATTAGTATGTATGTAAAAATATAGCTTGAATATGATTGTATGTACGATGATCCTTATAAGAAATACATCACTTGTTTCTATATTTTAATTTCATATAATAACTTGCAGTTAGAATTAGAACATTCAATAAGAAGGATGTCTGAAAACTTTTTCAAAGCACGCTACAACAATCAATTAAAATTTTAATATGCTTTTGTGCCTTATTATAGCAATAATATATTAGTAATGAATTATGCTGTATTGAAAAATTCGTTTCGAATCTTCAAATATTTCTAAGTAATAAATATTGTTTTTTATAATTAATGCTGATTTAAATTCTTGACATATTTAGAAAGAATATGTGCAATATATATGTGGATTTTTAGAATGCAGTTTTGTTAGTATGGTATTGTTTTATTCTAATTAGTATTAGTATATGCGATACGACACTTACGAAAAAAAAATGTACCTTGATCTGTTCCCAGTTCCTGTTCACCTTTACAAGTGTTACGAGAGAGCATCGAAAAAATTGGTGAGTATTAGTATGGATAAATGTATTAAAAGAAATGTTATTTAGGTTATTAGTTATTTAAAATTGGAAATATCTTATTAGTTATTATTTATATTGTAAGACCATAGTCAATTATTTAATTTTATTTGTCATGCATTGGTAAAATGATTAGTGTTAGTTCACCAATAGTTTTTATGAAATCCAAATTATATAAACTTGTGAAACGCTAGTCTTATTTGCTTGCTCATGTGTAATAATTTTTGTGTATGTTGTAAAATATCATTTTCTTATTCATAATTGTTTTTCTGAAATGTAGTAAAAATTATTAAAAGTGTACAATATAAATGATATTGTTAATGTGAAAATAGATTTAAAACATTTTAATGTTAATTTTCGTGACTAATAGAGTAAAATCCAATAATCCCCTTCAAAAGTTAGTCACAATAAATCCATGCAATTAATTACACCTGCTCCCAGAAGGATAATCCAAAAGAAAAAAATATCATAAAATCATAAATTTTATCCACTAACTCGTGCGAGTCTTGAGACTTGTAGTGTCACTGACGAGGTCGTACGACACCGTGTACACGGTAAAAACGTACTCAACCCCAGGCATGAGGTCACCTACGAGGATCCTCTCGATGTTATGGCTCGTTGATGACGAGCCAGAGCCATCCTCGTAACCTACGCTCGACAGGTCGCTGCTGGCTGTCACGTTCTTGGCGCGTATGCTCTCCGGTATGTCGAAAGGCCACCACTTGAGCGCATAGTACTCGATTCTACCCTCGGGTCGCGGCCACTCAAGTGTCACGTTCGTCGAATCGATCACCGGCGTTACATTCAGCACCGGATTTGGACCTGTTTTCAAAATAATCAAATTTAATCAAAGTTATTTGATAAAAGATTGTTTATTATTTGAAGAACTTTATTAAAAGGACATATTTAGACCACACTTACGTATTGTATGATTGACTTGAAGGGGATAGAGGCTTTCGACACCGAAACTGACAGTATTGACCTGTATCGTATAACGCTCGCCGGGCGTCATGTCGGCTACCTCGGCCTCCGTTTCCTTCACGCTCGGCAGTTTGACCCATCGTGGATCATCCTCAGTGCGGTACCTTATTGCGTATTCCGAAAATATAGAGTCGGTCGGTGCCTCCCAGTGCACCAGCACTGTATTGCTTGTCACCTTTTCTATGCTGAGATTACGTGGCGGATGCGGCACTGTTTATTGGAAAGAATAATTAGTACCATATTATTGTGAATTACAAATTTTAAAATCTACTCAAAATATTCTAAAAACATTACTAATGATTTAATTTATATCAATTTATTCATGAAATTTTCGTTAGCTTCGGATTCATTTTCTACTAAAAAGCTAAATTTATCTGTTTTAAAGCAACCTGCTGAGCAAGTCTATTTTGATCTCCAAATTATTCACCTCAATCCAATAAAACTAACGGAAAACCCGCTATGTCCCCTTTATACTAAACAGACATATAAATCTTTTGTAGATTGCACAAAAACCAGTTAGCGATTTATCACGTTAAAATTATACTTAACTTATCAATTTTTTAAAAGAAACATCATTAATAACTTAAAAAAACAATAAAGTATAAAAAAAACAATTTTAGAAAAAAAGTAGAATACCTGCGCAATATATCATTGACGCGACAAACAATAAAGTCAAAAGTGACACTCACAGACAGCCTGGAATAAGGCATGAGGCTCGCTTCTAAGTCCATGACTGATAGCAAAGACCTTGACCTCGTAACCGGCACCCGGGTAGAGATCCTCGAGGACAATGTGAGATTCTGTGGTGAGAGTAGTCGCGCTCTCGCCCGTGTCGTTACGATTATGCGTCACCTCGAACTTCTCCTGGCGGGAGTTCACGTCGCTCTTCCACGAGATGTTTAAGCCTTTCTCGATAGATTTCAAGTCCTCGATTATCGGGCTTGAGGGTTTAGTCACTTGGTACAGGATGGTCTCATTCGACTCGACCTTGTTGCTGATCGCCTGGACGATTATCGAGTAGTTACGGCCTGGCAGCAGAGCTTCTAGAGTTATCTGCGTGTGAAGAATGGACAAGATTAATTATCATTGTTTTCAGTTTTAAACATAAAGAGTATGTTTTTTAATATGATTCCTAGTTTTTTATAATGATAATGTCTTAGTGAATAATGGCTTTTAGAAACTTTATATATACTTATACAGAAATACATTTTTAAAATGCACAAAAGTATGTTTAATATGCTAAATTAATATTAAATGTTATTTAGTTTGAATTTACTTAAAGCTTATATTATTCGTAAGACCCAATTAATAATTTTATAAATCTTATATTAATAAAAAGTAAAGTAATCCTAACAGTGATTAATACATTTGCAGTATTGAATAAGTATGAGAAAATATTTCTATGATAAAATGAAGTTTATCCGATTTTACAATAGTAAACATAGATTTCAAAATTAAAAACTTTTTGCATTCTGCGAAATTAAAATTAAATTTTATTTAAAACACAATTTAACCTACAATTATTCACGATTTGTTTTTAAGAAAAATTAAATCTCGAAGCCGTCAACCTCCGAAGCCAACGGATGTCCTCATTGCGTGAATGACGTTGCCTGATCGTAATGGAGAGAAAGAATTTTTTTACGATTATTGTTTCTGCGTGCGCAGTTTAATTGACACACTGACAGGTTCCTCGGAGATTTCTTGTTCTTTTTTTTACAAGAATTTATAGATTCTATGCACAGCGTACAAACATTAATGTAAAGAAGAGATATCGAGGTCGATATGAAAAGGAATGTCACGTGTTGCATTTTTACAATGTGAAAAGTTTCTTTATGTTGTTCCTTCGAATGCCTTTTATATTAACAGAGAAAGTCATACTGCTTTCTTTCCAAGCGCGCTAATACTGTGATCATTTATGTTTCCATTCAACGAAATAAATTCATCAGTAGAGTTATTTCATAACGACGAAATGAATTTTCGACAATTGGAAGCCCGTAATTTTGTAGCATCAATTATTATTTTAATTTTAAGTTAAATATAGAGTTTGACATAAACTTCCTACTAAATAAAAAATAAGACCAACACTTTATCATTACAGGATTATAAAACGAAAAGAACTCGATTATTACAGGATTATAAAACGAAAAGAATTCTGTCTTTACGCGTCTTTACGCCGACTAATTCCAAGAGAATTCTCTTATTTAATAACAGGACGCGAAAAGCGGAAGTATTTATTACCCTCGTTTTGTTGGTTGTCAAAACATTGCTGTCGCCACCGATAGTCGCCTCGACTTCGTGGTACTGCACTCTGTACGTATCCTGAGTGCTGATATTCTCCGGGCTCCAGGAAACCTCGACCATCCATGTTTTTTCGTCGATTTCAGCGCGAAGATCGCGAACCGGCAGCGGTCCTATTGAATGCAAACCAATCATAAATAAAGTTTTATTACAAAAAGGTATACAGTGCGGCGCACGCTCGTCATAAATGCACATTCCTTCTTAGATTATTTTAACGTTATGCAATACTAATGAGAGCCGCTACTTTCACGCCAGTTGTAAGACCAGTTTTTAGTCCGAGATGTAGCAACTATGAAATGTGTGTATGTGTAACTGAGGTTTTTTTGTAGCAGTTACATTTACTGCGTTTTTCGAATCGTCATATTTGCAGTGAAATAAAAATTACTTTAGTAAATATACGAAAAATGATTAATTTTATTCATCAATAATTTTGTTTATTTAGCTCTAAAAAACACTTCACTGCTAATTTTTTTGTTTATTTAAAAAGAAAAAAATTATATTTGATAAAATAAATTTATCGATCTTAAAAAAAATTGTAATCGATTTACTTTGATAAAAAGTTATCTTACTTATACTATAAAAATAATCGACAATAAAATTTATGTCTTTCTACAGTTTAATACGCCACATATATTGCACAATTCTAGAGTAAGTTTTTATCATATGGACTTAACTTCTTAGTTACAAAACTTTCAAAGCCAGTATGAAAAAGTTTGTCGTATCAAAGTAGACTGGCCGTCTAGGGCAAAAAACCTTTAGAACTTTCTAAAAACTCGCGACGAGCCCAGACTAACCAGGTATCTCGTTACCCGGCGACTGTAATCGTAAGCCAATCGAACGGAAATCCTATTAATGCTGCGGGACGAAAAATTCGAGAGTAAAGTCCGACTTTTTTGCAAATGCAGTTTCGATGTTTTATAAATTGAAAATAAATATATTAAAAAAACTGCATTTAATCGATAATTGTATTTCACAAATCTAACAGTCAATTTAATATAAAACTAATTTTTAAAATACTATCATATTAAAAAAAAAAAGGAACAGAAAGTGCAAAATTCAAATTCAGCAAAGAAAGCCTATCATTCGCAGTAAAAAGAATCCACGAAAAAAAGTAAGTTTCTAAAACAGAGCTCAAAAGCTAAAGCAAAAACAAAAAACTGATAAATTCAAAAATACTGACTGAGCGTAACGTCTTTGCTGGCGGGCCAGCTGGACACCTTGCCGGAGAAGGTCTTGACGACAACCTGATACGTCTTCCCTGGCTCGAGGTCTTTGAATTCCCACTTGCATTCATCCTCGCGATTTCGCGTTACCGGCGCAAAGCGTCGATTGCCGGCTAGCGAAATCTGGTATTTGTCGAACTCTGAGCTGCCGTTGGGCGGCGACCAGTAGACTCGGAACGACGTCGACGTCACCGAGGAATTATCGAAGGTAACGTTGAGCGGTCGAAGAGGTACGGTGCGATATTGTGCCGTTGTGGGTGCCGAGGTTTCGTCCTCCGAGACCGTTTGCACGGAAATGTTGTAGGCTCGGCCTGGAGATTTAAGGATTGTTCATGAGTTTTTGTTGTTGGATAGTTTAAGTTGTACTTTGCGGGTGACACTTTTTTTATTAAAAATAGAATAGATAGTTTTAAAATAAATATAAGTCGAGAAATTATTTTTAAAAACTCTACGTTTATTTTTAATATATATCTAATTTGGATGGGATTATTTGAATTTTTAAATAAAATTGTTACATTTTCAAATATGCATTTTTAAATAAACTTACTTTAATAAAATAACAAAGCAGACACTTAGTGCAACACAAAAAAGAATTAGATGAAAATACCCGCATTATAAATTCTTAACATGATTAAATTGCAGCCATATCATGCAAAATACATAGTCATTTGCATTCCTTTTATAAATGGAGGATGTTTATGGCGCGATAACAGGATTGATAAAATTCCTTTAAATTAAGTAATGTTGGACAAGTGATTTGAGTAACCATTTCCACTTGCGCATTTCAATTTTTTACATTCTAAAATCTTTTATATTATAATTTACTGTATAACACATTAAGATATTATTTACATCAGACTTAAAAAATGAATTATTCACATTTTAATTCAACTTAAAAGTACATAATTTATAATTTACAGCTTTCATATTTTATCTGAACGAATTTCTCTTTTTAAAATCAATTACATAAACAAAGGGATTGTACAATATAGAATTCTCATAAAGTAGCTAGCCATCCATCTTAATATTCGTGGCTTAAAACAAAAAGCGACAGGAAGACGGCGGCGGGCAGATTGCAACAAGCAATTAAACTGAATCCTCCGTCCATCAAGTTATTAGAGGGCTCAATCAGGGCGCGGAGCTTATAAGAGGCTTACCGGGAATAAGGCCTTTGAAAGCTGCCTGAGCCGGTCCAGGCGGTTCCGATTCCTTCTCAATGTAAAGGACGGATTCAGCGGCGTCTTGAGGATCTATGCTAACTTTATAATAAGTGTAAATTCCAGCCGGATAAGGCGGTTGCCAGAGGACGAGGAGGGTCGTCTCGTTTCGGAACCAGACGATAAACTTTCCTGGAGTATTTGGCTCTGAAATATAAAAAAGAAAAACATGTTTTATTCTTTTTTGTTATGTCCTTTTAGCTTTAGCGAGTTTCTTTATTGGATTTGTTTCATTTTGGAAAATTTATTTTGACTTTATTTATTATACGACTTTTACAATGAAAAAAAAAAAAATACAAAATATCACCAACAATAAGTTAAACTTTTTTTCATTCTGTTATATTTTCTGCAGTTATTGATTTATATATCGGGTTTTATTTGAAATACTATGGAATAAAATTTTTTTTGTGAAAAGGTATTATTTACAGTAAAACTTTACATTTTATTGCTATTTTTTACGATTTAATTATAAGGAGCACAATCTCACTACTTATCTAATGAAACTACCCATTTAAATAATCATTAACTGCATTTTAAGAAAACTAGATTTCGAATTAATTAGATTAAAGTGTGAAATTCAACTTTCTTAATTCCCGTAATTGTCTAAAATGTAAAAAGTGATACGTAATTAAATTCATCCAAAGGCTTAATTTCATTTATCAGTACAAATCCTGAAAGTAGAAAGGCCTGATCCTCATCAGACTATAAAATTTGCTTCGTAACAATAGTTCGAAGGCTAGTCTACAAATTACACGTCCGTGATAGAATGCATTAACATCTTTTACCGCATGAATATTAATCCCGTAGCGAGAAAAATTTTCCAAAGATAAAGATTCACTTATAAAACTACACAAATTAATCCCAATCAAATCTACGCTTCGTAAAACACGATATCCATAATCAACCACTCCCAACGCATAATCATCCACAGTTTTCTAAACAACGCCAACAACTCATCACCCCACCCCCAAAAAAACCATAAATCATTCTCCCAAAAGCAATTAAAAAACACTGAACTGGTAGTGAAGTTCCTGCTGGTGTAGGCGACGCTCTCCTTGGTGTCGAGGACCGTGAAGAGCTGGAGGGAGTAGGTAGCGCCCGGGGTGAGATCGCGCAGCGTGTAGGGCGCCGCGTCGGCCGGCAGGACGCTGGTCCAGGGATTGCTGGCGTCGTTGAACGACTGGACGCGCAGCCGGAAGCCCGAGTAGTTGCCGTGCCTGGGCGGCTCCCAGTAGACCACTGCCGACTTGCCGTTCTTCACTGAGACGGTGAGGTTCGAGGGCGGATCCGGTGCTGAAATTAAGAGAAGATTGGTTTGGATTATTTTTTTTTTTATTATGGTTGGAATTTATTTTAGTTGGCCGCTTTCCAAGTTTCTTGAATCGAATAAACTTTCGGTTGTAACGGCACAGTTGTGAGTGCTTTCGTTGTGATGACTAATTGAGGAAAACACTTAATTGTGCGCTGGTACACTTTAGTTTCTCAGGTTAATTGGGTTACGTTTACATTTTGCGTGGTGAGCCCTGCATTTCGCGCATTTTACTTTTAGCTCGTTACAATGTCAGATGTATATTTTCATTTTCAGCTATTTACGAAACGATTTAGAGGGAAATTTTGCAATTGACAGAAATAGGCGGGCGACTTTTGCAAATGAATGTCAAGTGCCAAGAGTTCAAGCTGTTAAAATTTATGTATCTTCTTCCGCGAAGACCACTCGCCAATTGTCTATTCTATCAACAAGAGTTACTTTGTATTTATAGTTGGATGCTGTATTTAATAAGGTCAATGTACTACATTCTTGTCAATATGATATTTGACACTGTGTTTGATCCAAAGGACTCAGCCTATTTTATGTATAGTATTGATTATGTCAATTATGTCGATGATTGAATCGGATATAACTGCAGTATACATCGAATTGTCGCTAGAAAAAAGTACTCATCGATTTTTTATATGAGAATTCTCATATACAAAATCAATGTGTGCTGTTTTTTAGCGACAATTCGATGTGTACTGTTATTCGATTCAAGCGACATTATGAGCTTTGGTAGAATTCGGCCGAATTTCTTCCCATCAATGTAATGCTTTTTTTTTTTAATATTTGATAGCTATTTATCAGCAATTTTGACAAAATGGCTAGTAAATGGTTAGAAAAACGTTATAGAAAAAGGAAAAAAGTTTCAGGTAAATAGAAAAAATGACCGAATTATTCCAAGGAATTTAAATGTTTCTAGCCAAATTGAAAACATATCTGGTAGTGTCCTCATTTCGCTTATAGTATATTTTTTTAATAAAAAATTATCCCCCACTTTTTATACATAAAAGTTATTTCTTCACAATTAATATTAAAAAAAAAACCTTATAACCATAACACACCGTACCAAATACCTCACACAACCCGTCATCTCCTCCACAAACCCAATTCGCACAAAAAGAGAATATACCAAGAACCCCCGCGTACACCTCGGTATTCAGGTCGAAATTCGAGCTAGCGTCCACTCTAGCTCCTCTCGCGCTCATCAGCTCTTATCTAGTGCATATCCCGCGCGCTTACGCGTACCTACATATTTTAAAGAGCCTCACGCGGCGCGCCGGGGCCGGCTTTAACCGCGACATTAGCTCCCGAGAAAATTGACATCATCGAGCGCCCGGCGCGCCGGCTGACCCAGAAGCGCGAAATTTCGCTTATTCGAGCAAGCGCGGAGGCACACGCGCGCGCAGACCTTGTTTTGCCCGATGACTGGCGCGTCGGACAAAAGAGGCGAATCAGGAATCGCCGAAGATACGCCCGTGAAGTTGGCAGGACAACTTTCACGTAGCGAAAAACTAATATGTGCATAATTTGCCGTAAATTATCCGTGGAGTTCAATAATTTGCCGCGACTTGTTTTCCTAGAAAAATCATGTGACCTGCTAACTTCATCGGAAGTTAGCAGGTCACACCTTCGGAAACCGGTGAAGC
>JAPYZA010001399.1:0-21217 GCA_030522685.1 Eupelmus azureus | reverse complement strand
CAAAAATCCAGCAAAATTCCTTCCACAAAAAACCCTCCTAATAACTACAATCAACCTAAACGCTCCCGCTCCAATCCACCTATCTCACTCCTCACTAACACACACCAACAAAAAAAAACCATCATCCCGTTAAAAATCTGAAAATCATCTAAGCGCGAGCGTCGGCTTATAAATAAATTATCAACTCTCCCGCCTCGGTCATTAACGAACCGCGCAGCGCCCATGCAAATTACCAGCGCGCGCAGCGCGAGTCCCGTAAGCCGAAGAAATTTTGGCGATGTGGTATATAGCCCGCGGCCAGAGCTATATACTCTCCGCTCTTCTTCGGCGAGCTTCGAGTTTTATAACACACCGCGCGCAGTCAAAAACTCGTCGGACCAGGTTGCGTTCGCCGAAACCTGGCCCTCGGGCTCTTAAGGTTTTTTTTTTGGCCGAAAAATGGACGAGAGCTCGGGCGCAATGAACCGAGCTGCGCGCCTGTTTGTCGAGGGAGAATACATACCGGGAGACTGAGTTTTAGATCGTGGATGCTTGGTGGAGATGGTTGGTGTATTGCTAATTGGGTTGTTAGAGGGGGGAGTGGATGGGGATCGCGAAAAATGTTATTGTTTTATGCGGCTGGGTATTGTCGAGGGTAGGGTAATTAGGTATTATTGTTAAAGTTGTAAATGCGAAGGCGATCGGTGGCTTTGATAAATCGCGAATAATAAAAGCTCGGGGTTCTGGATGTTTATGTTGATTGTGGATATTAGTGTGTCATTAATGTTAAGCTATTATTATTTTATGCGGGAATGCTCGTGTTTTCCACGAATTTCCATTGCACGCTTGGTAATCGCACGCTACGTTACGTTTTAAGGGATCGAGGAGCGCTTCGATGTTAACAGTTGCTCCTGCGTTCACGGCCAATTCACGCAGTTTAATGCGATATTAATTTTTCAGAGTTTTTAAGAATTCTATGATTTTTTTAATTATTGTGGTTTTATACGTCATACCTCATGCTACGCAGTACGAGAAATGCTTTAATTTTCTGCAACTCACCTGTAACATAAAAAGAAATTACGATTAAATACACATATATAAGAGCTTGTATAAGTAAAGTTTTAATAAGTACATGCCTCAACAATAATCTCAAATATCATTCCACCATCTAATCCTTCACTTCCTAAATCCTCACGAGCTACAACATCCCAAGTAGCAATATTTCACCCCTGACTCTGCCCTAGTATAAATCTAACAAAAACCACGAGTCACTAAACCTTCAGAGCAATGATCTAAAAAACTAATTCATTACAACCCCACTGAGCGCGCGCATAAAGCCTCGTTAGCATTGCCCGTTGGCATTTAAGCATCATCAAAACATTCCATTATTTCCAGCAGAAAAAAATACAGGCTCATAAAGCAGCGATGCCATTCCCCCAACTTCCTCTAACTCTTCCACACAACCCACCTCCTCGCAATCAGCGAAACATTTAAAATTCACTTTTCAGCCGTTTAACCGTGCGCACAATAAAAAGCCCCTCTCGTTCCCGCTAATTTTTAATATTTCACCGCTCTAACGCACGCGCATGTATGTATTAACGGGCCGCGCACGCGCTCACCAAAGCATCCCCTCGAAAAGTATGAAAAATGATATTTCTCTCCAGGAGTGAGTAAGAGAGAGCCACCGCCGCGGCATAACGCGCCGAGTTATACGATTCAGGAACTGGCCTTCGCGCACAAATTGGCCTTGCACGCGTGCCCACGCGTGTATACTCATCGCTCCTCTTTTTTTCTCTCTCTCTCACTCCTGCCTTCGCCGATATCGCTGAGGACTCACTCGCGCACATACGTGTATGTACACGCGCGGAGGGCACATATACACGGCCGCGTCTGTTTCTCGAGGAAACAATTAGCCGGGGAATCAGATTGGCGTGAGTATCCTGCGGAAAATGTATTCCGAACGCGCGCGAGCTCACTGGACAGCGGAGAGGTTGCGGCTAGATGAGAGCGAGAGACAAAAGGTAGGAGCGACAGGCCGGGGATAGCGATTCGGCGGAAGGTTATCGAAATATGTCGGCCGTTGGCGAGGGTTATATTCCATTGTTCTACGGGATGGATGGGTTAGTGCGCCGGGGGTTTGTTTAAGCGGAGAGAGGAAATTAGCGGCGCGAGTTCGAGCTTCCAGGTTGTTTTTCACGGAGAGGTTGGCTTTGTTGTTTTGTTTGGCGAGTTGATGTGATGGCTGGGTTTTATGTGACTGGGGGTTATGCGTTGTCAGATGGGTGTGTGATGAGAATGTATTTAACGGTTAGGTGCTTTGTGGGATATTTAAATAATTACGTGAAGCTGAAAACAAGCAGAGTCGGCGACTGGTAAGGGCTGAGTTTGAAGAGGCGAAGTGCAGGGATCGGGTCTCGAAAAAAGATTCGCGAGACGCATGAAAATAATGCTTTCAAAAAAGAAGGTGTAGCGAGAACCGGTTCGTAAAATTCTGAGAAGCGGATTTCGCCTGGGGGCTTCACAATATATACTGCACCGTGAAAAAGACTTACTTTAGTTGATGACGATCGTATACAGGCAAAACGAGCAGTGTGGAATCGCGAAATTCGCTTTAAAAATCCGAGTAATCGTTGATCCGTTCGCTTTTGCAATGTCTATAAAATGTTTAAATTAGCATGCCTATCGCGTAATCAAAAATAAAGCAAATTTACTGAATTAGTGTACGCGAGCGTTGAGGTGTCCTGTTTTTTTAAATGAAAGGGTAATTTTAGCCGATTAAACTACCTCTCCGCTTCAAATTGAATAATAATTGATTGTTTAACTACTAACTGCATCTAGGAAACTACCCTCCCGTCTTCTTTTTATACTATCAGCAGATTCCTTATTAAAATTCAACACTGATAAAATCCAGTATCGCAGCCTTCAGTACACCTACCTCAATTCAAAATTAATCTGTTACCGATAATGAAAACATTGACCGCAGCCACTTCAACATCTCCCAAACTACACACACTTACACAAAAGCCAGCCCAGCGTAAACACCAGCACCTCCAACCATCAACAAAAAAGAAAATCAAACCGATCGCAACTTGGTCTCGGCTTGAGAAGATCCGATTTTTGCCCGCTTCTGCCTGAGCATCTCGCACGAAAGCCGGCCTATTCGTAGGAATTCTCTTAATGATAGCTCGACACGCTTAGCTGCCGAGTGCGCGTATAAGGAGACACGCGGCCCAGAGACGGGTGCAAATGAATAGTCGAGTCTGATCGATCTCTCACGCGTACCGGCGAAGAAAGTAATTACCGGTAATAATACTTTCTGCGTCTTCGGAAGTGCGATCGTCTACGTAAGTGTGTAGTGCAGTCTTTATAGTCGCTGAATGAGGTTGCGTAGATTCGTAGCCGATGGATTAAGGTCGTGGTTGTTAGTAAATGTTTTGAGAGTAAAAGTTGAAATCGGTATGAATTTTCGATCTCTTGATTGGTTAATTTTTAGATATTGAGATTTTTTAGAGTTAGATTGTGATTGTTTTGGCGAATACATCATCTTCTAAAGGGAGACAGTAAGATTGAATCGGACTTGCTGCAATTAAGAGATTATGACAATATTTCTCAAGTAAAATTGAAAATTCTACAATCTAAAGAATTAGTACCACCAAGGACCAAAGCTCGTTCTATTAAATTCTACAGGCCGGTTCAATAATCGTTAACCTAAAAAAGATGGCGCCCATAACGTGACATTTATTTTCATCAAAACGCACAAGAAATATTTGCAAACCTCGCCCAAAGCCGTTCCAATTCCAAAGAACGACCGGTAATCTCGCAAAACTTGAATAAAAACAGCTTACGTAGGTGCTTCAATTGAAAACGCCCGTGCCTTTAAAAATCTTGAGTGCTCGTCGTCACCGATCCCGCATCGATTATTACATATCCACAAGAAGAAGCAGACGACCGTACGAAGAGAGAGTGAGAGAAAGAGCCGATCTTGAAAATCGTTGAATGAGCGGAATGCGCGCGCGCGCAGGAGAGATAGAGCAGAAGGCTTAGGTCTTTATAACAGGATCGATCGGAACGAATGTGGCCAGGATTGGATCGATGAATTGCGGTTTGCCGATCACGGCCGCAGCAGATAGACTGGCAGCTTTACTACCGCGCGAGCAAGGATAGGAAAATCGGTAAGCACGCTCTCTCTCTCCCTCGCCGTCTGTCTATCTCGCTCTTTGCACTTTTGCATTTAGTTGGCCGCTCGTTTTTCTGGTAATTCGATTCCCTCTGTCCCTACCCCTGTTGATAGCTTGCTTACTCGGCGCAAAAACGGCGCGTATCGCGTTTCTCGATATACGCGCGAGCGACGAGAGCCGATTACGGGATGAGAAATATAGGGGGATCGGCGCTGAAAAATGGCTTTTTACGTTTTGCACGGCGCCAGGTATGTTTGTTTTGAAACTTGAACAGTCGTTGAATGTCTGCTGATCGATTGCTACCGTTTCGATAAATGGATTTTTTGTTCGGTCTAGAAGTGTTGGGAAATCGATACTTGAAATTATCTGTTGAACAGTTTATTTTTGTATCACTGCCTTTGCTGTAATGTTACTATACACTTAACTTTACGTCCAAATATTAATTACCGATCTTTAAATAAATTTATATTTTAAATAAATCTGAATTACGAATACCGCAGTACGATTCTGTAAAGTCCCACGCTTATAAAAATACAATACCAAAAAATCTATTAAAAAAAAGTCGAAAAACCAACAGCCCCCTCCACAACAACCGCTGACCCAAAAATCGTAACTTTTACGTAACGGCACTCACACGCGCGCATTAATCGACTCTAGCATCCGCGCAGCCAAGCGTCTACGTGACGATCGTGACGCGGCGACAAACAGCTACTCGTCCGCCATATTTGGACCGGCACCACGCGACTCCCACCTATACGCGCGTTTTGCAATCCCGCATGGCCTTTAGCTATACTCCGCCGGAGTGCGATATCCCAGAGCGAGATGAGAGAGAGAAAAGGAAGAGCGCGCGAGCTAATGAGATGGAAAGTAAGTGCCTGGAGTAAGGCAGGCTTCAAACGGACAGGAGAAAAAGCTCGGGGACACGTGAATCAAGGAGGGGGGGGGGGGGGGGGGGGGGGAGACGAAGTAGCCGCGTATACGTGGGGTGAAGAAAATCTAAGCTGAAGTTAAGAGCGAGATAAAGATTTAAAATGCCGGGGAGCGCAAAGGAGCAGGGAGTAAAAAGGGCAGCGCGCGGCATTGAAAAGCCAAGCTGAATTGAATGGGAGGAAGTAACGGAGGCGGCTGAAGAAGAAATCTAAATTGAAGTTTCAAAGTTATCGCGATATATCTGATATTTTCTTGAATTGAGAGAGCGCATCGGATAGGCTGTCATTATTTAAAGGCTATGGGAATGTTTATGTAAACATGATGCTAAGCGTGATGCGGCTTTTTGAAAAATTGATGGGGTTTAGTAGAATGAGCCGGATGTGGTAAGACAATCGTACTTTCGAAATTTTTAATGTTTATGATGTTGCGATGATTTCATGATGCGATTTGTCGAACTTCAGAAATTCTGAAGTATTTGAAAATTTAACGATGTTTAATTCGAATTTGTACGGTACAGATAATTCTTACTAAAAATGCAGGCTCGAAGAAAACTATTCCATTGTTCTAGTGAATCTGATTCGAATCCTGTCTCAATAAATTGAAAGTTAAATGATTAAAATTAACGTACTTTCTATACAGCCAATAAATCTTTGCCTTGACAAATTTATTCACACACATATATCCTTATCTCCCCAACTTCGAAACTTCAAAAACTCCCTGTAATCAAAAACATTCACTCACAACCGTACAATCCACACTTTTCTATAAATTAACATGATGATGATATACAATTAAGGTAATAACAGCCGCAGTGCCCACTGCACCTGTATAATGTCTTCAAGCAACCGCGACACACAGCCATATATATACCCTCACCCATCCACACACGGAAGGCAGAATCCCGCGCAAGATCGACGCATCTGATGAATTACCATCCGAATCGAAAATTGACTTCAGCGCGCGGATTTACGGTACACGCACATTTGAAGCGAAGAATGATCGACGTGCGCGAGATAAAGCTCGATCCGAGCGAGATAGACAGAAGCCGCGCTCGCAGCCGGAAAAGGTCAATCTCTCGAGAAAGAGAGAAAGACAAAGAGAGAGAGAGAGAGATTCCAAAGCAAAGCTAAAGCCGAGCAGCAGCGCGGAATTCCGAGCATCGCCTTGTCGGGCGGCTCTCGCGGCTTCTCCTTAAATCGCTTCGTCGATGCGCCTGGCCGGCTGTTTTTTCGCTCGTTTCGCGAGAATCGACTGGGACGCAATGCAGGGGCCGTCTTATGTCACTTTTAAGCAGCTCGGCCGAGAGCGAGCTAACGACGGGGAACGCGATCGATTAATCGCCGAGCGCGTAGGTATACACGCCGATGGGTAATCGCGTTTTTGCCGCCGCGCTCGTTAATTACTTTCGCGCAACTCGGAGGCGGGAAACGCCGGAGGTCGCGCTTCACTGGATTTTTCGATTGGTCATTGTGCTGGCGCGCTTCTGCGGCCGGCAGGGAAAGTGAAATCGGTTGCGATTGTTTTGGCGATTGCGGTAATTGACGCGCGTTTTTTTGGTGCTGTTTGGGATTGGTTAAGTCATTGTGAATTGTTGTGGTGTGGTTGGGTTTAATTAGTGTTAAGTGATTTTGGATTAATTAAGGGGGAATGGTGTTTTTTGGGATTTTATCGCCTGACGTAAATAAACGTTGTTAGTGCAAAATAGTAGCCATTATGAACGAACGAACCAGAAAGTCCACTTGAATTTTCCGCAGAAGAACGCTTATTTCCTTGTTCAATGGGATCCAGTTTCTTATCGCCGGTATCCCTAGAAATTTCTAAATCATTCCACGCACGTTTCGAACGGGATCTACGAGTTAATCGGATCTTCTTTTTCCGCTGTCACCAACAAAAGCATCAAATTCGACGACAGCAGCCGGGGGAAGAAAAAAAAGACAAGAATCGAGACGCTCATCTAAGGCATCTCATTCAGCGATCGCTTCTCAATTCAGCTGGCTTTTTTTCTCGTACTTCGCAGACCGTTAGAAATTTTACGACCTTATCAACAATTATTCGTGTCAATTTTCTTCCGTTACCGGGGACTTTTTCTTCGCGTGTTGCAGGCCAGGCCCGAATGATTGCCGTAACAGATTGCCGGTAAGTACCGAGTCATAATACATCTATATGTGGCCGTTTCTATTAAACAAAAAGATGTGATTACTGAATCCTGTTTTCTCGAAACGCTTTGGCCTGCATATGACAGAAATTGTGTAGGTATTTTAATGGAATGCTTCGCTAAGGCTCTGTACTTATCGACTATTGGTTGGAGTTGGATCATTTTAGTATTATGGCTGGAAGGTATTACCGTTGACCTAGAAAGCTACGTGCGCACATTAAATCTTCTTTAAATGGCGTAATAATATTTAGAGAAGAAACCGTTAAATTTAAATAACTTATTTTCTTATTTTACATAAAATGACTGGTTAATTGAAGTGATTGAGGTGTATTTTCTTCAGTTTTATTTAATTATACGAGTTATCTTGAATGATTTATTAATTACTGGTATATAAAGTCATATCAATCAGTATTTTAGTATATTAATAAAATAATGAACTTTGATTAGTAGGTCACTTAGGAATGAATACCCGTAATAATGGAATATTAATGTAATTATATATCACAAAAGATGGAACATTAGAGTTCAAAACTATATAGTGTTTTCACACAAAGAATATCTAGTATTCAATTACTTTTTCATGATTCATTCTACCACAAAAGCATACTTCCAACATATTAAAAAAACGGCACATAAATTACAAAAAACTTTCAAAGAATCGATCACACAACCGCCCACCTTTACGCAAAAATCATAAAAAACCTACTCCAAGCGTCCTCGATGAAAGAAAAAAGAATCATTAAATCTCCATCAGCTCACCCATTCGAGCCATCATCAACGGGCGCAGCGACACTTTCCACGTATAATTTATCTATCCGGCACCTAGCCTACCGCGAAGCACCTCGAAAAGGACAATGTAAGAAAGGAAAGGAGGACAATAGCCGTCTTTGGCCTAGAGGTGCGCTTTTCCCATTCTTACATCGCTGTTCCTCTCGAGACTCGCGCGCTCACGTACAGGAATCCCGCGCGCTCGCTCGCCTCTATCTCTCCGATAAGGCAATAAGCGCGCTGCGACCTCGCGTTCAAATCCCCGCGGCGTTGAAATTCGCTCGCAACGGACCGAGTAGAGCTGGAGAAAGAGAGCGCAAAAAAGGGCGCCGATTGTTTCCCGTTTCTCTCTGTCTCTCTTTCCAGGGCTGCTCCTTTCTCATCCCTTTCGGCCTCTCCTTCTTTTTACATCCAACAGCCAGAGAGAGCGAGCGAGTAGCCAACCGGTTTATTTCCCGCGCCATTCCAGTATACAGGGCCTGTATAGTACATACACACTCGGCGCGCTCCTTTCCACGCTTTTGTTCGCGCTGATGTAACCCAGCGCAGGCGACTATTTCCATCCCCGAGCGTTTAGCGAATTTCCCGGCCGCCGCCGGAGCTTTTATGTATTCCGCGGCTCTCTCGCGTGTCCTTATTGATTTTCGATGAATTGGGGCCAAGATAAACGCCGGCAGTATTACCATAACACGTTTCTGCCTTTGAGATCGTGTCCCCGATGCGCGCACGCCCGCGCGCACCCACACGCCATTTTTGCGTTCTCACAGTCGCGCGCGCCTGCGCGCATTGTACTTGGAAATCAACGAGCGGGGAGGCTTAGAGCGAGCGCAGATAAGAGATGCGCCGAGATATCGGATCTCTCGCGGGCTCTTTTAATTGCCTTGGGCTTTTAAAGAAGCGCGATGGAATTTATTTTGAGGTGCAAAAAAGACGGATGCGTCTGCTGGGATTGTTTGTGAGATTGTTTTTCTGCGATGGTAATGTTAGGTTGTTGGTGTATGTAGGGTATCTTAAATGTTATGAAGTATTTTGTCTGTCTTTTTGCATTCCAAATCGAGCTGTGTGTGAAAGTGGTTGTGAGCTATGCGAACTGTGAAACAAAAAATTAACAGATTTTTTATTTGAAATAGTAATTTTGCAACTTATAATTTTTAGTATTTTGATCTAGCCTTAGTGAGCGAATATATGAGAATTTAACAGACAGTTTAATCTTAAGGGGGGATGCAACTCCAGTGATTTAGCGTTATTTAATCCTGCGAAAACTAATGGTCTGCTAAATTCATATAGACATCTAGGAGTTGCTTATATTAACGGACCGGAAAAAGTCGTAATTTACAGTTTATTAAAATTGAGTTGAAAAACTGAATAAACTGGTGTTAACAAGATGCATTAGGACCTACAATTTCACTAGCTTAAATTAGCCCATTTACTTATGAACTGTTTCTTTCTCTTTCTTAATAATTCAGTGATCGATTAAGAATAGTAGAAATACGGTTTGCATAAAATAAATTGAGCTTTAACTAGCGTTCTAGTAAATCTAGCTATTCGAGTACATCGTTGACGTGTTCAATGTAGCATATACTCTGTAAGTTATACGTTTCTGTACTTCACTAAGTAGTATCCATTACATACAATGCTGGTGATACTGCAGTGATGATAGCAGATAAGTTGCTATGGACGCTTATATTACAGAAATAATATTACATACTTCGATGTTGCGGGGTTTGATTTATTTACAAATATGCTAAGGGTCTTTTGAGTATTGCTATTCACGATGTGATAAAAATTATTCATGTAATTGTACCGGAATTATAGAAATAAAGTTTGAATTCTAAAACAATTTTGTGAAAGTTAAGCAGAATCAATCACCTTTATATCAAAATTAAAACTATTAAAAACTGTTATTTACGCCTGTTTTCATAGCAACAATTTTTGTATTTGCCATTATTCTTCATCAAAGATTTGATAATCGCAACGACAGATTTGATTTTAAACAATAAATTTATTTTTATTATTATCATTATCAAGAAAGTCATTAAAAAAACATTTGCAAAACAGCTAAATCTCTATAACAGATAAATTTTTGTTAGATTTTGATTCTTTTTTGATGCATAATTATCAGCTATTGAAAATTATATTGCACATATCATCGGTTGAGTAGAATAACAATACACATCGATCTGTTTCGATGTTTACTGTTATTCGACTTAACCAGTGATATACTTGTAAGCAAAGAAAAATTCATCTAAAATTAAGAGATTATTATTGACAGTGACTAAAAGTAATTCAGAGCTTGTCTTGTTTGTAAAGTTAGCTTCAGACCTTGAACGTAAAGTATTCGCTAAAAAGTAGAAGTATATTCTGAGCCTTCTAAAGCACGGCACGCAGATAAGTTGATTTTTGATTTTCTTATTACCAAGTGCGTCACGCACTTTTCACTTGTAACAAGACTCTTAGATTGGCGCATTCCTGAGTAAATGCCCTCATGAAATGATGGTTCGATAAAGAATAGTAAATGTGTTGGTTTTTATATTTACTGCTTGTTATGTCGGAGATTTATTTATTTTTTTTAAATTTGCTACCAGGGACACAAGCAGGGGGGGAAATAACTGAAAATGATGAAAAAAAAATTATTTTTCATATAATAGGCTTAAAATTTTACTATAATTTTGAGACTAATGCGTATGTATTTTGTAAAGAAAAGTATACACTCGAACAGACTCTAAGAAAATTAAACTCTTAGAAAACTTGTTTTCTTTAAAATAAAATCTTATTTATCATAACATAAATTCTTTTGAAGCTATAATGCGTTTCTTGAAAATTATTACATTTGCGTATTTCTTACTCTTATTTTAAAGTTTTTTTTTTATTCTATATAAATCCTACAAAGTAAAAAAATTATGGATATTACATAAGTATTGCAAAAATATTGGATTAATATTCTTTAAATATTTAACAAATATTGAATAAACATTAAATACAATAATTCACCCAAACTTACAAAATTAAATAAAATTTGAAATTGACTAGCTGAAATCACTCTTAAATTCCTGCAAAATTAGTTACTAGAAATCGTAATTATTTTCACCCCCTTCCCCAACCGAATAACCCCCTCGACTCTAACGCTTCAATTAATCATTCCTCCCTCCGCCAAAAGTTCAATTTAGAAATAAGCCTGACTAATCGCCAGATCTTAATCGATTATTCCATCCGATCTGAAAATCACGAAGCGCTCCCGACGCCGCCGTCCCTCCAGCGATCCTCCCACGCAGAAGCGTCTTTATACAGACCATAAAGTCCGCGAAAGCCAATTTATTTGACAATTACCCGCAAGATTTCTTATAACCTACGTGAGCTCGCGCCCAAGCAACCAGCAACATCATCATCATCATCGAGCGCGGAATAGTGCCTCCCTGCCCATCCTACGCATCCTGAGCCCTCGGCGTCGTAAACAACGCGCATATTTCTGATACAATGCGCGAATCCAGCTGAACTTCCCGGATCCGTTCTCCAGTTCCAGTGTATATCTACGCATCCACAGGGCCCGCCACACGCGCGAGCTCTCGAAGAAAAAGGCCAGAACGCGCGCTGCTCCGCCTATAGGTCCACGTGCGCGTTTGGCGCCTTGATACCCGCGAAATAAAGACGGAGTGTATATACGTGTAGGCCCTCGTGCCTGAGAGCTTCTCTCTCTCTCTCTCTCAGACTATTTATGTTGCGTTTTCGCTTTCACGTGGAATATCGCGCGGTTCCCTCCGCATAGCTGCGGGCCGGGGCGAGCGATAGGCTTAATTGAAAACACGCTTTGCGCGCGATGCGGAGGAGGTTCCGTGCACGAAAGAGAGAGAGAGAGAAAGAGGCCTAAGGAACGGAGCAGAGGAAGGGGAGTGAGATAGTGGATTAGCGGAGGGATCGAGATATCATGTTCGGCTATGGACGACAACTCGCCGCGTGCGCGATGCGGATTCCAAGATAGACGGGGGCAGCTCCGGGCCCCGGCTTTTCTTTATTGCTATAAGAGAGTATTTCCCTGCTCCTCTCTCTCTCTCTAGAGAGCGAGCCGATTATTTTTCGATCCCCCGCGCGCGAGCGTGAAATAGGAGTACGCTTTTCGAGAGGCGCAGATAAAGCTCCTCGCGGCTTTGTACGCGGATTCTTTAAGGCGAAGCTACGAGCTGGCCGCTATATATTGGGATGGAGATAATCGGGCTTTGAGGCAGCGCTGCGCCGAGGCTGCTTTCTGCTGCGCGCGGAGCTGTGAGAGTGTGGCTGCGCGCGAGGTTCTAAGGATAGACAAATACGTTTAATTAGTTGTCGTGTAAGGGCCCTATCTAATGCGTTCATTATAGGGCTCGGAGGGCTTTATTTGAGTTTATTAATAGCGAGCCGAGACGACTGCGGGCTTATTTATTGCTGCGGGGAACGCGTGTTTTGTAAACCGGGCTTGATTATTATTTCGAGGATTTATAGATTTGCTGCTGATGTAAGAGTCGGTGTTTAATCTGGAGCGATAAATTCTTGCTGAACAAATTTACGGCTTGTAGGGACGCTGCGATTCTCGCACCTCCGCCAGTACGTAGGTTGTGCTATGGTACTATTTTAAGTTTTACATATATTGTTATCAGCAATAGATGATGTTTGATCGATGGTAAAAATAACTATTTTTATCAATGTATCGAGCAATATTTTTTGTCACGAAATTTACAAAGCTTAATTTATGTTTTTTATTGAAATGTACGCACAACCGAGCTTTACAAACGGAGTATTAAAATGGTTAATTTCGCAATAAGTGCGTAAAGTGCGATTTTACGCCCGAGTATCGATCAAATATCGTAGCCGGCTTCACCGAGATATATTTGGTCGCTATGAGTGTGTAAGTCGTACACAGTTGAAAATTTGGACGAAATTAGAACATAATATTTATGTTAAATTTCGTCCAGCTTCACAAATTTTGTATAGTTACTTCTTGCAGTCTGTTCTGTTAATTAAGTACATACAATTTAAGTAAATAAACCTTACTTACGTTATTTTTATAAATATAATTATACAAATAATTTGTACTTTTGACACTGAAAGTTTGTGTATTTATGTGTTCTAAATACACGCGAATTCTAATAGTACTTTTCAATGCAATTACGAAATAGTGATTTCAGTCTCACATGGATATTTTGGCCCAAGAAAGGGCGAAGGTAAAAAAATCCCAAAAAGTCTCAAAAAATTATTTTTCAGGTAGTAAATTACTAAATTACCACCAGGATAATAGCATCAAATTTTAAGTACTTATTCAACCACAGCAGATTATCCAACATTACCAATGTATATTTAGAACCAATCTCATTGTCAAAACAAACAGACATGAATGAAATTGTTGTTGCATTCCCGATCCTCACTGCAAGCTTCCAATCGCCGACCTATCGATAGCAGCCAATTAATAAATACTACAATCAATACCGCACTAAATCCCGGCGCCGATAAACTGCAACCAGCGCCCGGAATTCAATAGTTTCCTTTAAAAATAAAAAAAAACCACCTCCCATAAATACCTCGCTCCACACTCTCCCCTCACGCACAAAGCTCATGTCCCTCTTCTTACAACACACAACCACGTCGAATTTCGCTCAATTACAAAGTGCCAATCAATATCGATCGTGCAAATATGGCATCGATCAGTATAATTAGATCTGGATCGCGCGCGCGCGCTGCCCATAGAAAGCGAACGTGTCGGCTGGAATTCTTATTGCGCCATTCGTTTCACTACTCGCGCATATCTTCCTTTTTGTTCTCCATACCGGCGCGTCTCTACTCCGTGTGTGCACATAGCAGAGCGTTTACGGCTCTGCCCTTATGCGCCTAGGCGCGCTCTGCTCATTTATAGCTTTTTACGGGAGAGATGGAGAGAGCGCGTTTCTTTTGGCGCTTTCATGGATTAGCCGCGAGCCTGAGGGCCGCAACTTGATATTAATGAGCGGGGTAGCGTGCTGGAGATTGAATTTTGCTTTACGAGGCCCAGAGTAGAGGAGTATAGTGCTGGGAGGCTCGCGAGAGTTCGGTGCTTGAGGGAAGCTTTGGTCTGTTTTTGAAATGATGATTTCGTTGGGTTGAAGTTAAAATTGTAGGATTAGTGTTTGCGTCAATAGGTTTTAATGTTATTGAAGAAGCTAAAGAAAAATTATGAGGATTTTTAAAATTGGACTTTTGTCGGTGTTAACGTTTCTTGAAGAATTTAGTCGGCTCTCCTCTTCTGAACTTAAAAATAGTTTAATGTATGACTAGATTACAAGGTGTAAATTATTGCCCTAGGTTACAATCTCGTTCAGTTCAGCGAACGATATGAACGGTTTGAATAAAAAAATTCTTCGAAGGGCGTGGCACGTTGGTGTTGAAACGCCATGATTAGACGCGTGTGTTCATCTTATCCTCTGAAGAATACAATAAACCAAAAAAGTATCTTGCATCTAAGCTTTCTTCATGTGGATGATAGATTACTTTGAAAGATAAAGGGTTAAATTCTCTGGAGAAAAATTTTAGAATATTGATGGTAATTAGTAAGTATTTGTACGTCTATTCGAAGCTCCGTGAAGCAAATTTAGCTATCGTTGTTCCTACTTCAAGTAGACTTCAGCATTAACTAATTGACTGAAAATACTGAAAATAATTACATTTGTTGCAACAAAATACAAAAAATACATCAAGAAAAAGAGTAAAATATAATACGTTCGTATACGTTTAAAGTGTCGATGTGTAGTCGACAATTATGTATCTTCAAGCATAAATCATTCCGCAAATTAAAGTTTAACGTATAGCTGATATAATGACTACAGGTATTTACTTCACTCGTTCGGCGAATTATGAGTTGGAATCGTGACTTCGACTTGAAGTGCTAAACACCCCACTGTAGAGAAGAATTATCGGCGCGTTAAAGTTTTTTTTTGCGTTCTTAGATTTAAATATTATGAGCGTATAGCTATAAAGGTATAAATTAAGCAAGCTTAAAAAAGTGCGGCAAACTTCAAAGGGTAAGTTTCGTTAAATATTTTTAACTTGCCTTTACAACATTTTAATCTTTTATATTTAAAAAGTATTTATGACTACTTTTATTGTTTTTAATATTTTTATTCAACTATGAATTAATTGTTTACAAATACCTTAAAACAACTTTCACCTAAATTTATCTGAATGAACAATAGATGATAAAAATCAGTCTTCTGAACTGGTTCCAAAATGACAATGCACATCCTTCAGAGATGGCATCCTAAGAGCATCCGGGCCTCGTAAAAAACTAAGAAATCAGACGATTAATCTCTAAATCTCACTCTCCTTTCTTCACGTCTCATCTTAATCTTTCTCTTATCGCCGTGACAAGTAATTTCATCGTCTTAAGAGTCCTCGAATTCTTTTCCACTTTCATTGGGCGTGAGACTAATTATCGTAAGTAAAATCTCACCAGTTCTATGAACTTTATGTACGTGCTACGCATAGATTTTTCGGAGTGCTACAGTACTAAGCCAATTTAACTATGCTCTATAACAATGTAATGTAATACATAAGGAATAAATGCAATAATTATGGTTCGTATAATTTTGAAGCTCTTTAATAATCAAGGTAACAGTTTTTCTCGTTCATCGAAAAACATTAGTCACCAATCTATTTCCAATATTCGCGTCATTACCTTTGCTTAATGACGTGAATAAAACAAACCATACATGCCACTAAAATCACCTATCCTCATGTATTATTCATAGATTTCCATTTAAAAACACAAAATCAAAAACATCCATATTTAAAATTCGCTTGTCCCATCCCATACCTTATATTCCCAGAGAAAATCATCAGTCTCAGCAAAAGCCAACCAAAGCTCGCGAGACCTAAACGGATAATCACAATCCCAGCAGTAGCTTCCCTTTCATTTTCCTCAATCCCAACCCATATTCCACTCTCTTTTTTCTTCAGCTCCCATCCCTCTTGGCTATACTTATAATCCTTCTGCGTTCTCGCTCTCATCGGGAGCGCGCGCTGCTAACCAGCTAAGGGTGATTTCACAATGCGATCCATCCTGTGCGTGTTGCTGTATGTCGTGTTCTGTTCTGCAGTGATTTGATTACATTTTTTCTATCTTGATAAAAAGAATGGAACATATCTATTTACTATAATATACTATGCATTTTATATTCCATAAAAACTATGTACTAGAATATTGAATGTAAATAGCATTTGACAGGAATTCTTTTCTTTGATATTATTCCAGGTAACGTTTTAAATAAACATTAAATTCATAGTTTTATTTTAATTTTAGTGTGAATGTTTTTATACTGAACACTATTATTATTATTTACATATTCATACAGTAAAAAAAATTGTTTTTTGTAAAATAAAGAAAAGTACTAATATAGTGTACACAATACACATGTTTATAGTGTCAAGAATACAAATTATTTGTGTAATTATTTGCATTATTTACACAAATCTTATGCATTTGATTAAATCTGAGAAAAATTAAAGATAAAATATATGTAATTTTCAAGTAAATACGTAAAGGTAACTCTACGAGTATTAATTTAAACTATATCTTTAATTTCGTACAAATTTTTAACTGTGCAATATTAAAAACTTTTTAATTCAACCAAAATATTTTTTAGGTACTTATATCAGTGCATAATTGTAAGTCTTTAGATCGGCAAAAGATTGAAAGCGGCCTCAGCCTTAAAACCTTTATGTTTAAAATCTTATAGTTATGTAGATAAGTTCTCGTTAGTAGATTAACTTTGACCAAATTTATTTAAATAGCTTGAACGTTTTATTTACTAAATCTTTGAATATTTACGTAATTGTAGAATAATACTACTTGGTAATTTTGTAGGCACGTAGATAGTTGCTTATATTACAGAGCATAGTGAAACAATTATGTTTTCAAAGTATATATTTAACTATGAAGTGTTTAATACAATGACTTTTTTGTTCTTCGGACAAGTTGATGAATTAAAGATATAAAATCTTTATTAGCACAAACCATTTTTCAGCATAACCAATAAGGAAGTAAAAATTTCAAACGTGTAAATACTAAACATGTTCTATGTTCCTTGTTACAAATGAAAAAAATTGAACCGAACCGATCTAGAACAGAACACGATACGAAACAGTACGCACAGGACACAGCACATTGTGGAATCGCCCTAAATTACATCCCATTAAGGCATAAACGAGCCGATTCATCGGGTCCTCGCTGAATCGTTGCGCTTAACCACTTTTTGCAGGCGAATTCCGCGAGGACGCTCCATTAATAAGGGGGTGCGCTGAACGCGCGCGCCAGCGCAAGTGTATGGTTTAAAGATGAAGGGGCGCGATATGACGTCGAGCGAATGTGAGAAATGCCCGCGCGCCCAGCCTAATTCATGCAGGAATCCCGGCGGGGCTTAGGCGTAATTAAATCACCGGGGCTTTTTTGTGGATCGCGGCGCTGGGGTATTGAAGGGAGGGATTGTAGGACCGAGAAATCATGTATTTTCTGGATGTGCAAACTTGGGCAGTGGGATTATTAGGTGGTTCGTTAGTGGAATGATTAAAGTTTAGCTTTTTAGAGTTTGTGTTGTTGGTAAAATGTTTGATAGAATAAGTTGGAAGGAAATGATTTTGTCTAAGAATGTTAATAAAAAATGAGAAGTAGAAAACTTTTTTAATGTAAGTTTGTATGTTATTCTTATGCGAAATTCTTGAGTGAGAAAATAATTAATTCTATTACTAATTCTTATTATAAATATTTTATCATAGATCTTATTTAAAAAAGAAGGTAAGTTTGCACTTAGTACTATTGTTAACATCGTCAAAACTGGTCATAATCTATACAGAATTTTTTTCTATTTGCTTATGTAAAAGAACATAGTTCTAAGAAATTTGAAACTAAAATACTACACTTATTAAAAATTCAACAATAGAAGCAATTAAGATTAGTTACTAATGTAGATATGTAATGTACTTTTTAAGAATCATGTTAAGTGCTTCCATCAATTTTTGAAAAATATCGACAAGTTTGTCAATGTTTTGTAATAATTAGTAGTTTTACTCATGTAAAACAAAATTTTAAATTGCTAATAGATCAGATTTTTTTGTAATCAATCTGCATTTTTATGAAGTATCTTATAATATATCCTTTTCTTACAACAAATTTTGTTCTTGTTTTTATGAAAGATATTTTTTTAATTATATCATTAGTTGTCTAGAAATTTTTATTTTATTTTTTAATATTTTAATCAACTTAAAAAGTCAAAAAATAACTTATATTGATAGCAGTAATTAATAATAACTTATGCTTTAATAATCTTACAGGAAAAGTTTTAAAAAGGCTGTGTAGCTTCTCGAAGGTAATACTTTTTAGTAAGATACGTGAATACAAAAGTTAGCGTTAATAACATTTAAAGAGTAAAATATCTATTTATGATTATTTACTTTATTACCTTCATAAATTGTAATTAAAAATCTATCGCTATAAATTCTTCATTAGCTAATTTATTTGAAAGAAAAATAACTTTAGTAGTAGACATAATGAAATTATGAATACGTATAGCCATAAAATCTGCACTTATCCGAGCATGAATTATTTTAAGATTTACAAAATCTGTTGTAAAGAAACTTAGCGTAATAATAACATATTTCACTTCAGTCTATCCCAAAAAAATTTATTAATTACAAACCCATACTATCTCTTACCACTCAGAACCATCAATTTCCCACAACATTAGTACTCCACATAACGATAAAATAAGTAGCGACATCCATCCACTATCCTCTCAATCCCCAAATTAGCATCTCCCAAGAATCCCCATTAATCTCCCACACCTCAAAGCTCAACCTCGCAGAACACCTTTTTTCTCCACCCACCAACCAGACATTTAGATTGTTTAGCGCCATTCAGCCAGCCGCTGCAGTGGAGAGCTACCTTTCACGCAGAAACGAGCCGAGACGTTTTACAAATGTATAGCAGCGCGCCGGAGAAATGACGCTTGACGAATCGATTCTCAACGAAATGCCGAGTGAAAACGCGGTCACTGGGCTCTAGACAGCCAGCTCAGACGCTGATCTCTCGTCCCGTAATATTCATGACAAAGCCCATTGTGCGCCGCGTCTCGGAATTAAAATGTACAAAGCTGAGCGCGAGAAAGGCTTTTTTTTCACTTTTTAAGGTTCTGTTGGGTTTGAATGGGCTGTGGGGTTTGAGGAATAGAGGCGTTTGGGTATTGAGTTGAGTGCCGTGGTGTGAAAGTGTTTGGGTTAGGAGAAAGGATAAGCCAGCCTTTTTGGTTTTAAATGGTACTTTTAATTTATCAAGAATGCTGATGAATACAAAATAGTAAGATAATTTTATGCTTCTATACACTATGGTTCCCAGTACTCGTTATCCTTCTTTTACTGAAATCTTTAACTCTAACTTCAAACTATACAATCAACCTTGAAAATCCCTCGCCGCGATCCTCTCGCTCCCCTCATCCAAAACCCCAAGAGACTAAATGACACATCAACGCCACCTTCGCTCCTCTCAATAATCCCGACCCCTCATCACCCAGCGCACCGATCGCCGCCGATTTTTTAACGAATCCCGCGTAAACGATAGCGCTCCCACCTATAATCATCCATTATTTCCCCCGGCACGCGGGCGCGCAATAAATTGCGTATGCGTCCGGTCCGTCGACAACAGCGGCGCAGCACGCGCGCACGTGAAATTCTTATCCCTTTCTTTTTTCCGTTCCTCCTTACGTGCGCACGCCTTGCGCATAATACCGCCGGCTAAAATTAAGACCTAGCTTATGCGCGGCTGCAAAAAAAAGGCAGCGAGCTACCGCGTCGAATTGCACCTCTGGCTGAAATAAAAGGACCGAGCGCGTGGGTATGTACATCGAAATATAGTTGCACAAGCCGAGGGATTTGCGCAATAGAGCCGCCAACGCATCGGGCCCGGCTTCCAAGGTCCCTTCTGTCTCTCTCTCCCTCTTTCTCTCCGGCGCGAGCTCTTTATGTATCTTTCTTAGCTGTTCTCCGGCTGTGCGTGTGAATATACGTGCCTATATGTGTGCGCGAGCTGTACCTGCGGGCTAATATCGCCGGTCTCGGATGATGAAAGGGATGTTTGATTAACGGATCGCTCGCTTTTCCGGGAACCGATTTTTCCCCTTAATTTGGTAATTAAAAACTCGGCAACGCCAGCTGCCACTCGGAAGCCCTCGTTGTTCCTCCACGTCTATACTCCGCTGGATCATTTTATTAGCTTACGAGAGCGCAACCGTAGCAGTAGCAGCAAACAGTTACGCGACGTCTAATAATACAGCATCTTAACGGATTCTTCAGGGATAATCAGCGCGGCGTCAACCGCAGCAGCGAGTCAGCATCCTCGCTGTTAAAAGCCCGCGGCCGCATCATCGTCCCGCTAGATGAAAGCGCGCATCACGCCAGCCTCGTATATATACGCACACGCAGCGATGACGCCCGCTTATAAAATCCTCTCGCGCCGGCGATAATAAAGCGCTCCCTCGCCGTCTCTCTCTGGCGAGTGTCTCGCCTATAGATATATATATATAGAGTGCGTGAGCTTACCGTTCGCGTGCGCAGTGCCGAGGAGTAGCCAGCAGCAGACCCAGACGACGGCGAGGAGGCGACAGCGGCAGCAGCAGCCGACGGCGGCACCCATCTTTCCTCTTCCTCGCACCTCTCACTTATGTGTATATATATATATGTATATCACCGAGCGCAAACGCTCTCTACGCGGCTCTAATTAATCTGAATCCGGCTGTACGCAGAGGCGGCAGGAGTCAGGAGACTAGACGCTCATGACTCGGCGCAGCTGCACACTGTGTATATACACCGCGCTCGGCCGAACTTTCCTGGGACGAAGCAACAGGTGCGCGTGCGGGGACCGCCGAGTTTTTAACGCTGGGAGAGAGGAGGGGGGTGGATAGGTGAGCTCTCGCGCGGCGCGCGCGCGATGCTGCTTCTGCGGAGTCACGCGAGACACTGGCCAGAGAGGGAGCCGAGAGCGGAGAGCAGCCGTGGCGAGCTGCAGGGACGTGAGTGGGGCCTTAACGACGGGGGCCCCCAACAAAAGACACAACGATGAGAAAGTCGAGTAGAGAGGGAGAGAGGAGCGTGTGTGTCGTGATCTTGCTGAGGTCTCTGTGGGCGTCCTCTCTTGTGAACTTGTGGCCGTGTGTGTGTTTGTGTGCGG
>JAPYZA010001398.1:0-22101 GCA_030522685.1 Eupelmus azureus | reverse complement strand
GAGGTAAAATAGAAAATTTTCATCTCCAAGGTATTTACGACGATCTAGCGATGATACCTCTCAACAACGAATGCGGAAAAAATCTTGGAGCTAAAGCTTCATCTTATGTACACACATATCAGGGGCGCGCGTAATTTTCCCGGGACTTTTTTGGACGCGTTTCAATTCGGAAACTGAGACTGCTGCAGGTGGAAAAAACGAGCTACACGGAGCATAAAGGACAAGATAAAAAGCAGATACGGATGGGAAAGAACGAACGAAGAAAGAAAAAGGCGCGCAAGGAACGAGTCGAGAGCGCAAAATTGCTAAAGCCCCGCGCAGCTGCATCTGCAGTTTCCGAACCAGCGCGGCAGCAGTTTCTCCGTAATAATTCGAGGCCGAAACGTATATAAACGCGTACTCGCGCTGTTCCGTTTTGCGCGAGAACAACTCGACCTCCTAGCTACAGCGTATGCATAAAAGGGGCTAAGGAAAGAATGGGAGAGCTATTTTACTGGGATGAATGTTTATTCATAAGTCGCGATATCATTTGGCTCTCTTGGAATTTCATTTCACTTGATGTCAATATTGATAATTATGCAATGCCCTGTAGGTTTTTACACTGCTTATTGATAAATAATTCATAGCTGTATAAAATTTTACGTAATACAGCTAGTTTATTATTTTACAGCAAGGTTATTCTTATTTTCGATATTATGAAAGTTACATTTAGCTCGAATAAACGACTATGACTTTACAAGTTAACTATGACTTACCTAGTTTTCATTAAAAGTTCATATTTTTTATAAAAGGTTATTATTATTAAGCTGAAATTTTTTTAAATTAATTTTATAAAAATATAGAGTTTCTATTAAAATGTATTATTTTTTTTTTATTTTTTTTTTTTTTTTTTTTTTTTTTTTTTTCAAAAAGATGATTACGTTTTTAATTTGGTTTTTAAAATTTTTTTAACACGAAACGTTAATTTTATAATAAAAGTTTCACGCTTAAATTTTATCGCTGGTCACTGAAATTGAATACAAAGTACAATGTACTTCCATTATCGTGAATCACGCTGTAATTTTTAAAGGAAATTTTTATGCATTTAATACTCGTCTTAATTTTATCAGTTTTTATTATTATACTTACTATTAATCTATTTTATAATCTTTATATTTCTGTAAAAGTTATTTAAGAAACTAATTATTAAATTATTTATTAAATATAATATTACTACATTTTAATATTATAAAATCCGTACGCTTTTATAAATTTTCTATTATTTTATAAAATAAAAAGTAAGTAAAATAATCACAAATTTTATTGAATTTCAAATTAAATTTTACACAAGAAACAATTTCATTATAATTTATTAGCATACTCCAACAGTTATTTAAAACAAATAAAGTTAATTTAAAAAGAATTTTTTAATAGCAAAAGCTATTGTTTCTAGAACTTTTATTTGTGTTTTTGAAGCTCCGCAATAAAGAGTTAAATTCAAACTATTCATAAATAAATGAATTACATTTTTTGAATGCGTCTGTATTTTATTACAGCCTTTAAAAGAAGAAAAATATATTTATCAACCATCAAAACATAATTAAATACCACTTTAATTCATCTCATCCTTAGCAAGCGGAAAGTCACCAACAAAAAAAAAGAAAAAAACATAACATCCCTCTTCTCTCTATCTCTGAAGAATCAAAAAAAAATTCTGCTCCTCGCCAAGAAAATTCTTTCCTCTAGTGGCTCAGCGAGCCTTAATTCAAGGGTTCGTCTGCACGCAGTGTGCAGCGGCAGCAGCACGAGTGCACCCCCGGTTATTCTTATTCCCGTTGTTATCCTTTGTTCGCTCGACTTGAGAGAAAAGGAGACATTGCGAGAAAAAGAAAGAGCTGCCTAAGGAAAAATGGGTGGGAAACACACACATACATCAACTGAGGGGGGATTTATCATCGCGCTGAAGCTTAGTGATATTAAATTAAGCTCCGCGCGTGCACACCTCAGGCCTTTCTTTCGTTATTACCTAGCACGTGAGTCTAGGGTTTGCTTTTCGCGCCCTGTTCCGACGATTTTTGCGCGCGAGGGCTCCTAACGGTAAGATTCTGTACTAACAAGTTTGTTTTGTCAAAGTACACCTGTGTTTCTGGAGGTATTTGGAAAGTTAAATTAAGTAACTAAAATATTTTTAATTAACATTGCGAGGTAAATCTATGGAGAAAGTTAATAATTGACCCTAATGTTGTCATATTTTGTATAGTAAGTACACTGAGAAAAATATACTAAATTTTTTGAATGGTAGAACAGAGTCGCAAGCAAATAAGAAATTACTATTTTATAAACCCAATTTTTCCAAATTTTATTTAAACTTTATCAAAATCTAATAATTTTATTCTTACTTCCGACTATATCCTACCATTTCAAAAAAACTTATTAACACATATAGTTAATTGGTAAGATGATAAATGGTGGTAATTGTATGAAGCGATCGCTTCGGAATATATATGGAGGTTTCAGCCTTAACCTTGCTAAATTATTTTTTTTAATGGAAGTTTTTATATATTTTTTATGATGCAATATGTATTTAAAAAATTAACACTAAAAGCTCAACCTCTTTTTTCAGTAAGTCTGAATGAATGCGTAAGATTTGCAGGATTAGCGGGACCTTTAAAAAAAGCGCAGCGGTCCGTAAAATAATAGATGAACTGTTAAATTAATCAAAGACATTCACATACGTGCGTACAGACACTCACCTGAAAAGCCAGTGCTAGGGTATGAACGGACGGCTGGAGCTTTCAGCTGTCGATCTATAAAATCTTGATGCGCTCTCCCCTGCCTCTATCTCCATTTTGTCTCTTTATCTCTTGGCAGTGATTCGTTCCCGAAAAAAAGACGTTATGCACTGATGATCGCGCGAGTGTTTGAAATTTTCTATAGATATGCTCTCTGGATTTCTTTGCTCTGTATCAATTATAATCAAATTTATGAGTTTTTTTAATAGAAAGTGACTTTATATAAAATTTGTAGAAATATTTATTACTGAAAAGCATATTATTCAATTCGACATCTTTATTTTATAAATGAAATAAATAAATATTTTCCATTAATGAAAGCACGTTTCAAAGCCGCAGTAGTTTTCAGCGCAAAAATTTAGCAAAAAAATTACTAATTTCATACATAACCTAATCTTTCACCCCTCATAACTCTTCATTAGCATTATTAAAAAACACGACAAATTAGAGGCGCGCAAAAGCAGCCTTTGTAATAACAGCATACCTGCAGCGCGAAAACAAAGCCACTCCTTTCGGCGCGCGGTCCGGCTCTAATTAAAAAATATACCTCAAGCCGCGCAGCCGAAACATCTTCTCTGTTACGAAAATTACGCGCAACGCGGCAAATAAAAGTCAGCCGGAGCAGCGCAGAAAGCCAGAGAGAGCAAGCGACCTCGTGGGTAGCACCGCCGAGCCGACAGACACAAACATCGTGCGCGAGCCAGGAATACTGTGCGCGATACGAGCCGAGCCGCCGGACTCGCACTCTCCCTCCGAAGTGTGTCTAGCGCGCGCACGCCGCTCCCCAACGCATGCGTCGCTTTTCAAACCGCTCCTCCCCTCTCCCCGCTCCGGCATCCCGCCCCGCCGCGCAGGTATACGTACAGGTGCGAGAGCGATTTTTTTTTCTTTTTTTTCGCTTCACTTTTCCAGGGGATACGTCAAGTGGGAAATTTTGTTTGACGAGCAAGGAGTGCGAGTTGCTCGGGAAAATCGCTGCGAGATCTCAAGTTTGAACGATGTGTTTGACTACGGGATCTCGGAACGATAGTATTTGCTTAATTTCGAGATGTGTTTGCACGAAAGTAGACTCGCGCGATTAAAAGCCGTTTAACGTATTAAACCGTTTGGTATCACTGAAATATGGAGGCTCTCGGTTCTCTTCCCGCTCAAACGACTTTATCCACTTTCATCCGGATGTCAAAGTCCCTCATAAACAAAATCCCTCAAGCCTCTATATTAAAACTCTCATCCCATCAGCCACTCCATATCCCTCCTCCAAACCAAGCCAACCGCTCTTATTCTCAAAACGCACGCAAAATCGCCTCTAAAAAGAAATCGCGGACTCTGTGCATAAAGGAGCCGGCGGACGTCGGCGCATGCGTCCCGCTCGCGCCGGTTGTGTTCGCGCTTTCTCTCTCTCTCACGCTCGCGCTCTCGAAAAGAAGGGGGGGGGGGGCGTCGAGGGGAGGGGAGGGCGTGCGGGCACGGGGTGAGAGCAAGTCAGTCAGGCCGTAGCGCGCGCTCCGTCAACTACGCGCCTCACCCTTGGACACGCGCGTACCTGCACGTACGGCAAACGCGAAGTCGTGTGTAAATAGTAGTTTACCATCGGCCGCTCGTCTCCGAATGCCGGCCCACGAGGAGACGATGAGAGAGACGCCGCGCCGGAGCCATGAGTAGTAGTGCTGCGAGGTCGGCCGTGTGACATAAGTAGATAGAGTCGCGGTCTGGTCGGACGAAGCAGATCTTGGGCTTGGTTGAGAAAGGCTTGAGAGAGAGAGAGAGAGAGAAAGGATGAGAAAGGCGCGGAGGAAAGAGCGCGAGCCGAGCGTTCAGCTGGCGGGACGAGCTCGCGGCCCGGCGTAACGAAGAGCGGCCAGGCGAGGGCGACGGCGCGGTGCCCGAAAATATGGGATGGTCGTGGAATCACAGGAAGAAAGAGAGACGTGATACACAGCGCCGATGAAAGTTATGCGCAAGCTCCTTGTACATAATAGCCTATAAATATGCATGTATAAATAAGGGAGAAGAGGCAGAAAAGATTGGATCGATCGAGAGTGCGCTGAGAGAGACCGGTCTTTTACTCCTTAATTACCCCCATCGCTGTCCGACTCAATATCTGTACATACTACTTATAGTGCATAGAGAGAAACGAAGAAGAGCTATTTTTTCTACTAGCCAACATTAGGGGATTCTGAGTCTGCGCTTCAATCGAGGCGCCCGAGCACCGGAATCCAATTCGTCTGTAGATTTATTACGAATTCACCAAAAAAAAAACCCACCATTTATCATCATCATCGAGGAAAGTTTAGTGTGCGTCGATTTTTTTCTGTGCGTCAGTCAGTGTGCGGAGAACGCTCGGAGAAATTTAAATCGAGCGCCAAAGCCTCGTCACCATTGTCTGTGTTATACGTATATTTCTCGTGTGTGTGCTCCACTACCCCTCCGAAATCTATTTTAACCCCCATAAGCCACCCCTTAAAAAAAAAAGAAAATCATACAAATAGGAAGATCGAAGAGTATCTGTGCGAATAACAGGTTTATACTGACAGAGGTGCGTTTTGTTGTTTGTTGTTCGTAGGTGGCCAGATCTTTGCGAGATAGAAGAAATTAATAATCCACGACGACGACGATACCGGTGGTGTTGAGAGTGCAGTGAAAAGGCCGCGCGGGGGTGAGGCAAGGCGAGAGATAGAGGGCTGTCAATATGACTCCCATCTTCCTCGTTCTCTTGGTGGCGATCGACCCTCTAATCGCGCAGGATAGTGGTGAGTAGTCAAACAAAAAAAAAATTAAGATGATAAAGAGAGAATTGGAAAGACAATATGTGGACACAATCGTTTTTGTGCGTGATACGATGATAAGAAAGGCTCGAAATTTTGGTGGTGGACATGTGTTTCGTGTGATATGAGCCGAAAACGAGCAATTTTTTTCAGTGGACTGGTTAGGGATAAGGAAAGCAACGGCGACGTCGGCACAAAAGCGCTTATTTGCTGATAATCACTAAATAGTACGGGAGATTTTGAGTTTTAATTTATAATAATGGTGCGAGATGTGATCGAAATCCAAGTGGTTTAACGTTTGAAAAAAGAGCTCAAAATTTAATTTAAACAATTACAGTACATTCTACTTGATTATTATAGATTTCATAATGATTTTGAATGGCTTTAATGACGACGTGAGTTTATAAACGGTGTTAATTAAATTCATAATAATAGGTCATAAAATTAAATCTGATGTTAATACATTAGTTTTCGCTTAACTAAATTCATATTCAATCACTTAATATTGTACCGTTAAATACACGAAAAACAATGAATTATATCACTTAAAAGATCTAAATACTAAAGAACAATTTTAAAACATCATTTAGGTTATATTTTTTTAATTGAATGCAGTCATCGTTCACAGAGAAATTTCATGTCGCTAAATTTATCGAAAATAAGGAGAATCGATTTTCTTAAAAGTCAAAGTAGAGAAATAGCTGATAATAATGCCTCATAAAATATTGCCAAAGCCGATTACTTCGAGGAGTAAAGTACCTCTCAACTGTCTATTTTCAAATTATATTGTACTGCTCCTTTTTCACGCTTCGCACGGCTAAAATTTCTTACGAAAATACTAATAAATAATAATCTCACCGCCGTCATAAAATATTTTTGAGAATTGGTTATTTACAACGATTTT
Source organism: Eupelmus azureus (assembly GCA_030522685.1). Lineage (NCBI taxonomy): Eukaryota > Metazoa > Arthropoda > Insecta > Hymenoptera > Eupelmidae > Eupelmus > Eupelmus azureus. Next base: position 15,661 of record JAPYZA010001398.1, on the reverse strand, counting down.
ATGAAACAAAATGAAATAAAAAATTTACATATGTTTTGCAAACTAAAAGAAAAGAGTAACTAACATTAAAAAAAAGCACCATTTACAGTTTGTTAAAAGCACACATTTTAAATAAAGTTACCATCCGGTTATAAATTATATGTTAATAAAAAAAACTGCGCTGCAGGCTCTAATAATCTTTTTTTTTGTAATATCGGTTTTCTGTTATGCGACGAATAAATCTTATATCTCAGAAAATCGAACTTTCTGCATTCACAGTTTTAAAATAATATGGAAATTTAGTTCTGTAACACTAATAATTGGATTTTTGATTAACGTAGAAGCAACTTTATAACTTAATTAATCAGTGATTTTTCAGTATGTGTACTGATCATATAAATATAGAAAATATACTTCGTACTTCATAAATTAAAAATCTAATTTGATTCAAACTAAAATAGTTTTATAATAGAATTAAATTTTAAAAAATCAAATAAAAAAATGTATTAACTGCAAGTATTGCAATTTCTTAACATATATATTTTCACTGCGTGTTATGAATGTGGAACAAAAGAGAAATATCAATCTATAAGCAAAATAACAATTCCACTATAAACATCACACGCTATAATCAACCAAATCATCACAGAAAATGCACTTCTCAAACGTTAAACCCTAAACTATCCCTTGTAAGCAAACACCCTGTAGCGTACACGTATCGAGCTCGTTTCTAAGAAAATATAGATTTCGGCGTGGCAAAAAAACGTTTTTCCGGCGTTAAAGCTCGTACCAAAGCGGCCGAGGCCGCAGAAAACAGTCGGCGCCGTTATTGCTCTTTACAGGCGGCGATATCAAAACGAAAAAGAGGCTCGAGACAGCTGCTGCGCGGCCGCTTTTGTTTCTCGCTTTTAAAGCTCTGCGCCGGCGCGGCCGCTAATGGATCGCGAAAATTTGTAAGCCGCGCGCGAGCTCGGCTGTGCATTGTGTTTTGGACTCGCGGGGAACTTTCGTACACTTAAGGCCTACTGCGCGCGGCGAATATGATTTATGTCAGGGCTGTTCCTATGGATTTTTGCAGCTTGTTTTTTGCTGAAAGTTAGGCTATTTGAAAATGCTCGGTTTTAAGCTTGTTTTAGTTCATTTCGGAACTAATAAGTGCATTCATTTGTTAACAATAATCATTGAATAGGTATTGACGAGTAAAATGCTTGCTAAATGAATTAAGTTATTTTTGCTAATTGAAGTTGTTTAATTGAAACACTAATTTTTTGCGAAACTTGAAATGGAAACTTTTTTAAAAGCTGAAAATATTCTAAAAATAATTAAAAGTTTTTATTTATTTATCAATGAAAAAAAAATAGTTATTGAAATAAAAATCTAGAACTACTAGAGAATTTTATATAAATCTACTCCAATGCATAATTTAATTTTGTATGAAATGATTAACTTTCAACTTCAAGAAAACAAAAATTACATAAAATATTACTTATACGTATCAATTTTTACATATCGAGAAACAAGTATGCGAATAGTGAAAAAATTTTATTCTTGTATATCTTACAAAAAGTTATGGAAAATAGCTGGAAATTAATAGAGAGGTGTATTACAGAGAGAGTGTAACTTTATTTCGAAGCAGCTGTCAAGTTTATCAAAATGACATTTCGCTCTACTTACATTTTTCTCAACTTCACCTGTTTTCTAAAACGTCAAATTTTTCATGCATCTGTTCATATATTCAGATATTTTTCATACCTACATTTGCGCGCTTCACCTTTAAAAAAAAAATACGTCTTTGTGTCCTCACTATCTGGCGGCAGTCTGGGCTGAAAAGTGTTGGAAAAGTCTGTATATTATGTATATATAACAACCACCGCGATAGGCTTAATTTTTATTAATTTTTTTTAAACATAAATTTTAAATTAAATTAAATTGTCTATTCTTCTGTTTTTAAAATGATCAATACGTTTGAAATAAAGTTATAAGTAACTTTATTGAGAGTAACGGAAGTATTTCTGTTACTCTCAATAAAGTATAAACACTATTCAGTAATTCAGATGGTTGAGTTTCGTCAAGCGAGAAATCGGAGGTACAATTATGCTCCAAGAAATATCTTTTGTTAACTTACTCTCTTTAAAAAATGTTTTTATTTTTCAAAAACACAATAAAATAAAAGCCTTGTACAGCGGTTGATGTCAGATTATAACGAAACAATATCAAGACTTACTCAACCTTTTTCAATCGAGATTTACTACTTTTTTACACGGGAATTAATATTAAACGAAATAAAAAATGTATTATCTTACAAATCGTCTTTTATTTAAGTATTAAATAATTTGTATTTAACAAAATTTTAAATGTAATGAATATTTATATTTTAGAATAGTCTTTAAAATCATGATTTTTCAAAAAATTTAAACGTATGAGATTATTTAAAATTTTCCACTTTTAAATAAAATACGAACTAAATACTTAATTCACATTAACGCAAATTAATTTTAAGTTTGTATATAAAATAATGACACATAATCTTCATGAAAACTTGGAAATTTGAAATTTTTCATTTTTACAAAAAAAAAGTAAAAAAGCATATTTATCAAGCAATATTAATAACAATTTGCATAAAAAACATCATTTTTATAATAAGTTTGAGAAAATTTAAGTGCCAATGAATTGGCAGTGGTTGTTTTCTTGCGCACGCTGCATTAAATGAAATTTCGCTATACTCCGGCAAAGAAGAAAAAAAAAGGAACGACCAAACTACCTCCACTCTTGCTGAGATATGAGCAATAACGGTAGCCGGCCTCGGCGCGTATAACAGCCGAGACATGAAACATGCTCATACATACACACGGCCTCGGCTCTATGTGCATGCACGAAGTCTCGCAAAAACACATGCAGAGGCGGCCAGATACAGGCGCGCAAACACACCTGCAAGTTCGGTGTCGTCGGCATACTTAATTTTACGGGCTCGATCAACGCGCGACGCTGTTAAAGTTCGATATTTCGCGACAAATCCATGCAAGCGAGCGCCGGCGCATATATCGTTGACGTGCGCGGCAGCGAAATTCGCTCGTAAACTACGCGTCCTCGTTCGCCTACACACCATTTTTCCCCCCTCATTTTTTACTCCTCGCTCTCCCGTCTATTTCGTGATTATCGGCGAAAAAGCCAAGCCGTTCGCCGTGGCGCCGAAATAAAGAGAGACTGATAAGGAAAAGCGGCAATGGAGAATAGCCGCGGCTTGTGCATATGAACTCTAAGGACTGACACGCAGATGTCGCAGCGTGAGAGTCTCGCGCCGCATAGCGCGATGTGCCTTCGTTTTACACGTGTACACGGGGATAGCGGAGGCGGTGAGGCCGTAAAAAGGCTTTCCCGCAGCCGTATATTTACCGCGATTATCCGTGGCCGCATGCGCGTGGCGATAAATTTCTAGCGCGTTTATTTTATAAGCGTGGATTACGTAAATACGCGCGCGGCCCCCCGCGACTGTGTACGTGTGTGGGGCCCTGCGATGCTATTTATATGTTTCGCATTTTCGGAGCGATCTGATATGATCGCCCGGCCGTTTTGTGTGTGCCAGTTTATGCCAGTGTGCCTGTGTTTAATTTTAAGATTTGTTTATTAATTTCCCGTGTGTTCAATTTAAAGGTTTTGAAGTTCTGAAAAATAAGTATATGAAGTTGTTTAGTGTGGATGGTTGATATTACTCTCTGAATTCACTCCAATGGAGCTGTTCCATTAAAAAATTTCGTTAGATCCCTTAGATAAAATATCGAAAAATAATTGTTACGTATATTTCATTTTTTCAAAGTAATAAATACTTATTAAGGAAGGTACAGCAAGTCAAATTTTATTGTACCCACATCACATCGGCTTAGTATACATCTATATATAGTAATGTACTAGTGACGTATTCGTACTTTTTAAATTCGTTAATAAATATTTAATTGGTAAAAGAAAAATATATGTCGATTATTTTTCAATATTCTATGTGACGAACCTAATAGAATTTTATTTTATTTTTCATGCAATATCCCAATTTGAACGATATGAACAATTACGAGCTTGTACTATTTTTATTTTTATATTGCAGCTATATTTAAAAAGCGCGTTATTTATTTTAATTTAATACGTCACTTTTTCAGAACTCCAAAGCTTCTATGCATTCCTTTTTTCTTATTTTCAGATATTTTTTCAGGTTAGTATCAATTTAACCTACAACGGTAAGATTCAATAAGATATATTTTTACATGCAATTTAATTTGATCCTAAAATAATTTCTTAACAGCTATATAAAATTTCATTCAATTGGAGAAACACTGAAATTTTTATCCAATTATTGATCAAAAATAATCCCAATTACATTAATCTATTTTGCCTATTGAATAAATATAGATATATATTTCCAAGTTTGATAAAAACTCCAATTTAAAAAGATGATAATATATTTATTGTGCTGATAATATCTAAAAACTTAGTATTAGCGTTCGATAGATATTCTATTTAAAAAATATTTAAATCGTGACCACTAGTATTTGTCCAATTGACCAAAATTAATGCAACAAACAAAGTGATCGAAAGCGATCATAAGGAATATTAGACGTAATAATCCTATACCCTACGACTTTATACTAAACGCCGATATAAAGGCAGGTCAATGACCAATATAGCTTTAGGAGAAAGCTCTTTTCTCCGACAGGCTCAGGCGCGACGTTACTCAATAATTTGAGGCTAAATCCAAATGCGACCGAGGGGCTCGAATACTCGAGTTTGCGCTGACTCCATAATGAAAATGATGCATACAGGGAATTTCAGTCGATTAATTATGACGCAAGGTAATCCTGATTTGATTGTCAAGCAAGGGGTGAGGAGCTTGGAGAATGGATTTAGAAACGTTGACGCGCGCTACTGCGGCTGGCTTTTATTCTTTTATATTATTGGAATACTGAATTGTGTTTGCTGGGAGTTTTATGACGTTGATGTTTTGAATAATTGCTTGCTGCTTTGCATTGACAGTTTCAATTTTTGTGAAATCTTTATTCGAGTGCCAACATAAAAGGATAGAGAAATTTTACGTCATAAACAATGTTTTTAATTTGATAAATTTATCGGATGTGTTGACATGTAGAATAAGAAAGTATAAATAGATTTTTGCATAGATAGTATATAAACACTTTTTTGTAAAGTAAAAAGAAAAAATCAGGAAATTATCCAAAATAATTAAAATCTTTAAATTTGATATTTCTGTATTGACGAAGATATAGCAGTAGAAAGAATATACAGCGAAATTATCAGCGAACTCTCGCCTCTTCTCGGATTTCGCAGCGACATGAAGCTTAACCCCTTGTGACATTTCCAGACGAACAATTTCGAATCACGTGTCACAAAGCTCGCTTCTGATTCTCGCGTGTCTAGCGTTTCTCCTTGGGGTGAAATCAAAGAAAAAATATAACACCCTTTTTATTTTGTTCGCGCTCTGGAAATATCCCGCTTGAACTGCATAAAATGAAAGTTAATATATGAATTCTTTACAAGATATTCTAATATGTCTTGAGAAAGGATGTTTCATTTTAAATGTTTGAAATATTAATCTATTTGCATAATCAAATGACATTGATTATGCTCGTGTGCTAACTTTTTTATACATGACAAAATATAAATTAATGTCTTGGTAGAATTAATCTATTAACTATAATAATTTAATAAAATAAAATTAATCGATAATATTAAATATTCGAATAGTAAAATCGAATCAAATATCTGCGTATTTTATGTCTCGTACCTACTGTTAGTCATATTGAAGTTAGTATATCGTAAGCTAAACACAGAAAATTGAAAAATATTATTGGTCGTAAATCACCCGTCAATAATAAAATGTATCATTAGTATCTCAATTTTCATTTTCAAACTCTGACAAATTTTAAACGCCCTTTGATCGCTTTTTTATTCCGCGAAATAACACGAATACTCAGCTCGAAAGCCAATATCGTCTCTTTGCCCGCTAAAACTACCCTTTTTACACATTATATTGAAATTTACATGGGGGAGATCCTTCTACCCTCGGCTCCTCTCCACCCACGCTCGGCGCTGCCAGAGCCGCCTCCTTCCTTTTTTGATACGCGCGCGCTGCGCGCTAGGAGCCGCGAAAAACATTCGCCGCGTCCATAAAGTCCGCCCATATATTTGGCATTAAACGCGAAACATACCCCGAGCGAATATCGCGCTTATACGGGGACGCTGGGGATAGAGCGGAGAGGAGATTAGAGAGAGGGTTTTAGCGAAAAAGTGTATGCATTGGAGAAACGAGAAAGTTATTCAGCCCGGCGTTATGATAAACGAACGTGTCCTGCATATTTATACCCGTGTAATGCGCATTAACGCAGCGCTCGCAATACGTAAATTAATTTAAATTTTGCCAAATATACATGCGTGCGTGCGCCACGCTGGGGGTGGAGGAGGGAGAATGAAAACATTTTGATTCGAGCGGAAAGAATCAAGTGAGCGCGAAAACTGTTTAGCACTATGGGCATGTGTTCATTTTTGTCTGAGCGAAAATAATGTAGCAGAGATTAAGGAGGATTCGTAAGGATTTTCTTGTAATTTTCATTTCATTTTTATTCTAAAAGATTGAATTTCATATTTTTTTTAATAACTTTTAGTGCTGCTTGGAACGCGACACTTTTTAATTATACGCATAGGAATGTCTTCTTGCTTTTCATTTTCTTTTGAACAATTTGTTGAAAATATTACGAGTGTAAATGTTGTCCGATATGTCAGGAAACTTCGCTTGTACTACGATACGTAGAGATTTAATATTTTTTACTTCGCGCGTAGAATTTTTTTTTTTCATAAAGTACATCTTTAAAGGTAAAACATTGCGTAAACCTTGCATAAAGTGTAGCAATAACCCTGCAAAATTTTATCTCTGCAGGTATGTTTGTTTAAATTTCTCTCAATTAAGATTGCCGTATACGTATGACGGGTAGTTTTTTTTGTAATTACATCTGCCGTTTTTATGTACATGTGTACCAACGCAAATTGATATTTCAAAGCGCGCAGTATGTGAGTAGGTAGCTCTTAGCAATTAATGGAGCAATTTTTACGATACGGGCTTTAAATTATGAGCGTTACCGCTATAAAAGCATTTACGAGCCTCGCCGACGCTCGAAATGCAAACTGCCGCCACCACCGCTGCGAGCTTAATTCTTAATACTAGCTTTTCGTGACAGCGAAATATTCTTAACTTCTAATTTCAAATATTGCAGAAAAACAAAATTTTTGTTTAAACTTATCGTCAACGTATTAAGAATCTTTTTCTCGGTAGACATGTTATCTGTAATTTATGTGCTCAACACGAGTTCAATGAAAAATGTTCACATTTTTACTTTAGTTTTTACTCTATAAATATTTAAAAGATCATGAAAATTTCTTATGTCTGATTTCCATACAGTTTATTCCTTACATATTTCCAAGATGAAGCTGAGTATTGATTTTGTAATTTTATGAAAAAGGGCTTATTGAACTTGTTTAATTTAATAAATAAATGGAAATTTAACTATATCACTTTATTGAAACGGGAAATATTTTATTAATTATTGAATCAGCAATACTTAATCTTCATATGCGGAAGCTCAATAACTTAATTTTAACAAACGGATATTTAATTAGCATATCTAATTAAAATATGAAGTTAAAAATCATTCTTAATGTATTTGCATTAAGCTCAATATACCTTGAATTTTGACCCACATACTTTCACAATAAATACAAATACAATACGTAAATTTGTCACTCGGTCCTACGCAAAGGTCTAAGCCATAAATCCCAATATTTAAACAAGACGCTCTTAAAAACGAGCAAAACAAATCCAAGATAAAAATATTACCCCTAATAAAGGCCCGCGTTGTCTCTTTTAATTTCCGTAGGTATACAGCCGCTATATGCGCGCTCGTCCATCCGTTCGGTTACATTTTCACGATGCTGATAGTTATTTATCGCGGGAGCCGAGAGACCAATAATTTACATTCCGCTCGTCCCACTCCCCCACCCCACCCTCCTGGCAATGGCCTGTCCACCTGTGACGTTTTCGGCCCGGCCAGGCGCGGGCGCGCGCGTGTCGCCCTTTTATCAATAATTGACAGAGTAGACGCGCTCGGGGCGCACGCGAAAAAAGCTGGCCAAAAATAAAAAGAGGAATGGCGCGCGCGAATCTCGCGGCTCTCTCTCGAGGCACGAAATATGGCTGACCATTGTGTGTGAGCAGGACTATTAGATTAGCGGGAAAGCTGCGACGGTTAAGTGAAGCTTTTTTTTTGGATTTTCTTGCTTTGTTCGGGGAGTTAGTACGGAGAGATTTATTGTTCGACTGTTGACGATTTTCTTGTTCTAGTCTTTAATTTATATGATTGCCGTTGCAAAAAGACTATTGAACGCAATATTTCTTGAATATTGATGCGATATTGTTTATAAAACTTGCGTATAGAAAAATAAAAATAATTTTTATTGTTCATTATTATATCCTTTAATAAAAATCTTCGTCGCAATACATTTTCTCAGACCTACAGCCAATCTCATAAATAGCTCAATTTCAATCGAAGCAAGTTCAAATATAGCCATTTCTCCATTTCTTTATGCGTCACGTTATTGTAGTCACAGTCTCGCAACGACGGCTGCCTGAAGTTAACTAGAATAAAAATTGCCGCCTCGCATATTAACCAACAGTCTAGCAAGCTCCCTCTCCTCGGAGACAGTCGATTTTATTACGTCGGGAAGAAAAAAAGTGATTCCTCGGGATTAAAACGCGCGCGCCCGTCGAGATTTAATTCAATGCGTCCTTCGGGCGGCGCTCGGCTCGTTTTACGACGCGAAATTGAGATAGCGAAAGTAAAGAACTCGCAGACGCACAGGCACAGAGAGCACTGGCTGTGCTTTTCTTACCTTGCACCCTCGCCCCTTAAGACGCCTAATCCTCTTCTACACGCGCGAACGTCTCGCCTGCCAGCTCGCAGATAAAGTGACTCTGGGTATTCGACCAACTGGAACGCTGTACGTCTCGCGCTGCACGCGCTGCCTTTTACCTTTTCTCTTCGCGCTCTAAATGAAAACTTTCGCATGATTTACTCGCGTGCCGCTGGTGCACGCGCGCGTGCGGCCCGTAGCTCCTCGATGTGTATATTGCGATCGAAGATTTCCCAAGACAAAAATCTACGATGTTGAGGGATCGCTGCTGATTTATTGTTGGATAGTATATGTTAACGATTCGTTGTAAAGTTTGATGATTTTTGATAGATTTCGGAGAAAGTGCAGGTTCTCCATTCGGTTTGGCTTTTTTTGTTTTTTCAGCAATTATTTCTAAACTACTCTACCGATTGGGATAAAATTTTTTTTTATGAAAGAGGTGATCCTGTGATGGTCTTATGCAAATTTTATAAAGATTGGTCTGGACCAGTATTTGACCAATAATGTAGTTTGTTCTAGTTTTTTCCGTACATTTGGTCGCTGCCGACTCTGATACCTAAATTAAAATGCATAAATACATATATAGATGTATGGGAGCAACTAATAAAAAGAAGAATAAAAAAAAACTTATTTCGCAAAACACACTGAGTAAAACAATTTACAAAAGTTTTGATGAAATCGTCTCCGAATTTTAAATCTATGTATAGTATCTTGCTCAAGAATACAATTTAGAAACAATGTTAAATTTGGTACAATTTAAGTCTATTCAAATATTCTCATTGATAATCTTTCTTCGTACCACCGACTGGACTAATTAACAGCCTAGTTTGTACTTCACTTTTTAGTATATTTTTCGAAGTCAATTTCTTTCTTTTTTTTTAATTTAATTTTTTTATAAAATCTTACAAATTAAAAAAAAACTTTAGATATTATCAAGATATATTTAATTTAATAACCTAAATAACGCCAAATGCATTAGCGAACAATATTGTTCATTTCACATTAATAAATTCGAGGCATGTTTACGGATTTAATAACTAACGAGCATATTTTGATTTATTCGTTAAAATTAAGCTTTAATTTAAATAGAATAATACCGCATTTGCTGTCATTGTAATTCAATATTAAAATTCTGAACTAAAGATCGACTTGTGTATCATTAAAACTTTAATTATTCATCAGTTTCAGGAAAAACAGAAACACCTTTCTCGTGTAATAAAAACATTAAAGTAAAATCCAACCGATACCAATACAACCAGGTTTCAGGACCCCAGAAATAAATTTCTTTTCAGCTCAAGTTGCGCTCCTTTTTCGCTCGCTAATATGAAACCGCAAACTTTTCTCCATGTATAATCACTCGAAGGAATAACCGTGGTCGCGTGCGGGTCTTAGTGTTTTCCAATATGGGGAAGGCGCTCTATGTACTTTCCCAAGTTCATTGGCATAAACTACTGTGGCTGCGGCCAAGTAGTAGAAGTCGAGCTGCTCGTCGCCAGCTCGAGATGACGTAGGCAAGGGAACGGAAAGAGAGCAAGAGAGAGAGAGAGAGAGAGAGAGAGGAGAGAGAGAGAAAGAGTTACCGCTAAGACAAGACCGCTAGATGGCGGCCGAGGCTGTAAAATAAAAAAGTTACTTGCATTTTATGAGACTTACCTTTTTCTTACCTCGACTTTTCTGTTCCTTTTTCATCTCGCTCCGCAGTCTTCTTACACCTATTTCGTTTTCGCGCGTGCTGCAACACTACGGCCAAGAAAGAGCTGTGTTTTAAAAAAAAAATCAAATGTACTTTTTAAAAAATTTTAGTCAGCATTTTAGTCATGATAAGATAAAGAAATAAAACTTACTAGCTGAATAAGCATGAAAGAAAAACTTAAATCTATTTCCCGTATAGCAAAATAATATATTTAATATAAAAAAAGCTTGATACAGCAAAAAGTTTAATATAGAAAAAGCTATAATATCTAGATTAAATTTATACTAATAATAACTACGTTACCTAGAACGAAATCTTTTTATAAAAATATTATTCCCTACTTCCAAACAAACTTGCTCTCTCACAATACGCACATCCTGAACCATCCTCACTTTACTTCACTCTCAGATTTTCCGTCGCGCTTATTGACGGCGCGCACGCGCCCTGCGACAGACGCGAACTTTTATTCCATCCTCCTCGGCTTTGAGCTTTGAGCCCGCGCGCGCACGCGGACTTTTTTCACGGGAGCGTGGATTAGCCGTCGTCGCGACGTTCCCTACCCGCGGCTTTGCGCCTGCGTTGCAGCTTCAAAATTGACTTGCCGGATTAGCTGTGGCAACAGTGCTCTCGTATAACCGCGAATTAGACGGGTTTCTTTATCCCTGGAATTCGCGAATCCCGGGCTCTGTTTACAGAGTGCGTGGCCGAGGTTGGTAAGAATTAAGTAACCATTTCGAGTGAATTATACGCGTTGTGTTTTCACATTGAACTGGAAAATTGCGCGGAAAATATACTTTGCAAGTTAAAATTTCCACATGGCGTAGCTTTTTATATTATCCAAAATTTTTCGTTCTTGAAATAGGGTAAAACAACCTCGCCGGTACTTTCGTCCCCGTCGTCACACAAGCATTAACATCCATCCATAAATCCTCCATAAACAGGCGAACGCGTTCAAGCCCGGGTAATCTAAGGCTTCCCGAAACTTTCAGTCAACCGATCAGCGGCACTTGGGCACACTCTAAAATAAAATTAATCTCGCCTCATTACCCCGTCGTTCCTCCCTCCCTAGCTTTTTCGGCTCCTCGAGACAATGTAATAATGGAGCGATCCCTGGGACGTTAGTGTCACGGCGCGGTGGGCGCACGCGCGCGATGCTTCCTGGCCGCGACCGACAGGACGAGCCTGGGTGGGGATGCAATTTATAGGGGGTCAAAGTGCAGTTCGCTGTTCCGACTGACTGACCCCTCATCAGACATTCACCCTTGCGCTGCTGCCGCTAGCGTAATTGACGTATAGGTTTCGCCCTGACTCTCTTTCTCTCTCCCTCTCACTCTCTGTATATTGAGGGAAGGACAAAAAGTACGGGACCGGCATGAAAAAAAAGAGGGCCGAGTGAAACGCACGCGCGGTGTCTTTTTCCTCGCGAATTTACGTCAATCATTCGCTTTATCGTCTCTCGTCATCGGCTGCTCCGCAAATTAATCACGTCCGTGCGCGCAGTGGACTCCCGACAGCCCAAAGAAATATATATATATATACATCGGCCAGTGTGCGCCGTTTCTCCTTGGCTGCTCATTCGAAGGGGGAGGAAGAAAGATTCGCTCTCTTCATTCGTCAAAATAAATGACTTCCCGAAAGAGTCACGTATATATGTATACCTTTTGGCGAAACATCCGCGAAATTTTCGGGCTTGCACAGGGCCCTGCGAGCGCGCACTATGAAATTTATGATGGATCGTCCCCTCGCGAGATTTCGACCTCGCGATGTAGCTACTATAGGAGAGAGAAAGTCCTAAGAGAGCCGGCTCCGAGGATGTGGCGGAGTCCCAGAGAAGCAGGAAAGCCCAAGGCAGGCCGGCTCCTCGGGGGTTTATTTCGAAGGCTGAGGGGATGCGTATCCTTAGACGCTCGCGCTAATGAAAAAATTCCGTCGGCGCGGGGATGGGAATGCCTGGCTTTCTTTCTTTTGTCTGAAAGTTTTTTTTTTCTGGACAGCGGCCTTGCGAGTCTTTAGTTTGATTGAGAGTTTTTCTTAATGTGATTTATGACGCGTGTTATTGAAAATTGTTTATAGTATTTTTGCACTAGGCCAAATTAAGCCTGGAAATTCATTTTCTGGTTCTGTGGAAATGTTATTTAAATATTTTTTCAATTTTAATGTGTGAAATGGAAATTCATTAGTGCACTAGTCCATATGGATTCTAAAGTTCGTTCAAATTTTAGATCTCGAAATCAAAATAATAATGTTTTCATAGCAGTTTAGAAATATGTACGTAATAAACCAATTATTTCTTGAATTATGAAAGGTAACCTTCAAAAATCATGTTATCTGATGGATCAAAAGAAACTTTCCACATTTGTGGTAAGCTAGCTATTTCTTCTTTTATTGATTAACACAAGATCCAAATATCTTATTTTATCTCGAAACGTTCTCTTCGTTCCGTGAACCTCATATAAAGTTGAGAGATAAAAAAAATAATACTAATCCAGCGAAATAGATGAACAAACAGGAAGAAAAATGTAAATAGGTGCAACAATAATCACAGTCGAGCAGCAAGCGCTGTAAGGAGCTTATCCTATCCTCTCGCTTCCCGGACACAACGAGGGCGTACGGACAATCTCCGCGGGGATAACGTAAACAAAGCCTTAATTACCGTGCTATTAGCGATCCACACCGGTCCCTCGCACCCCGTCGGCACAAAGCCAGCTGGCAGCTCGTATTTTATAAATCGGCTGCTGGTGCACCACCCGTTTAACCCCCTCATGTACGATTACGGCAGATTACTTATCGATTACTATTATAATGGCTTCCGAATAGATGGTCTCTCCGCGCGGAGCTGCTCTATATCCGTCTCTCTCTCTCCCACTCTCTCTCTCTCTCGCTCTCTCTCTCTCTCTCTCTCTCTCTCTCTGGGTTAGCTCTTCCACTTCTCTACTCTCTCGCGATTACCAATATTCAACGCGCTCTGCAAGAGGGTGGAAGGAGCCATAATTTGCAATAACCGCGCGGTAATAACCGTAGCTCCTTACTGCGCGACCGATAATAATATTCCAGCTGGCAAGGTGCTGCTATACTCGCAGCTCCTCGACGCTAGTTCTCTCGTGCTGGCGTCGTTGTCGATGATGATCGTCAGGACGTTTTTTGAGGTTAGCTTTCGATGTATTTTTTCGTATCGACCGATGTGTCCTTTCAGTGTTCATTTTTATTATACAATTCCATTGAGTAATTTATATTTATATTTGAACAGTATTGCATCAGCGTAACTCCTTTATTGAAAGTAGTCTAAGTAACTATTAATAAAGGAATTATTGATTTCTTTATGAACCTCTCAAATTTGTTTGTTTATAAAACGTCTTGTTAAAATCTAAAATTTCATCCTTTTAAATTTCGGTCTAAAAAAATTCGCAGCTAGTCTCGCTCTGAAAAAGAGAAGGTGCATGACCCCAACACAAAAAAAAAGGAACCATATAGAGGCAAAGAGTCTGGCCCTACTCGAGGTGGCCTTTGAAAAATCGATGACTTCAAACGGAGATTTCGTTCGCGTTTGCATAAAATGAGAGTTCCAGGACCGCCAAACTTTTTGTTCACAACCTCCCCAAAAATCAACACTTTTCAAAGCCATCACCGGATATACCATTACCCTCCAGCTTTTTCTCTTGCAAGCGATTTTCTATCTCGCGAGGTCTGCCTCTGCTTGGTGTGCGTGTTGGCTACATTTTCAATTTTATTCGGCCAGCTATTTTTCACGAGTTTTTCTTTCTATTCCACTTATACCCGCGTGGTCTCTCTTTCTCTCTCTCTCTCTCTTACTCTTATTCGAGGGCCAAGCTTTAAAGTGCTGAAGTACGTGCTACTAGTTCGTTTTCCTTTCTCTCTCTCTTCGTTTTCTCCCTCGCATCGCTGGAGAACTGAGCGCGTTGATTTCGACGAGTTGGCTTACATTCTCTCTTTCTCTCTATCTTCGATTTCTCTTTCTTTTGCGAGGATACGAACGAAGCCGATAAAGCCCTCGAAAACATCCAACGTCCCGACTTCTCTCCACTTATCCAATCTATCGATTACACGATACTTTTGTTAAATTAAATTTCTTATTACATTCACTCAGAATCAAAACAGTAATTACTGCAAAAATTTCCTTTATTTATTTATAAAATATATAAAACCATTAAAATCTTGCAGATTTGTCAACAAAAACAAATTCGCTCCCAAAGATTACAACCGAAGCGGACAACGCTAACAAAGAGCAGTAAAAATTATCATCCTCAACGCGATAAGATTTTTCCTTTCTATTACCGTCACTTTAACCACTATCGAGGATCGAAACTGCAAAGAATCCTTAGCGTGACTTCGAGCCGGAGCTTCGAAAACTATTAATCCCGTGTCTCTAGCAGCCGTCTGCCTCTAAAACTAAATCGATTTCGCTCCGTACACACGCTCAGCTCCGCTAACAGCCTCGCAAAAAGGGTTCGCACACGCGTGAGCTACTTCAGCAACGCTTCCCTTGCGGTGCGTTATTAAAAAAAAAGTAAGAGAACCAGAGAGAGGAAGTGAGAGGGTGGCGCAGCCGTAAAAGGCGACGCACTTGTGTGTGCCGCGGCACCTTCAATAAACTACAGGACGGTTGTTATAACTGGCTGGCGCTCAGAGGACTAGGCAAGAGACGGCGAGACGACTCTCTTTTGAGTGTCGTATTACGCGGCGTCTGTCTGCGATTTTATTCGCCGCGCGGTTTTTCACTGACTCTGTGGTTTTGGATCCTGTATATTGAAGGCCGCGGGTGATAAACGCTTTAGTACTGCGGTGTCGCTGGCGAGGTAAAAACTGTAATTGAAGAGAGTGCTTTTTGTAATCAGAAAAGGTACATTTGCTTGCATAATTTGGATGATGTTTTGTGTTGCTTTCTCAAAGGGGATACGAAGTTTAGATGAACTCTAATGTATGTAAGTCTTTGGGTTCAAAACGAGATGAAGTCTGAATGGACGTAAATGCTGTGCGTGCATGCATGCATGCTTACGTGCGTGTATCCGT